>VHZZ01000143.1:58427-74207 GCA_009801015.1 Silene noctiflora
GTATTTTATATTTAACTCATTATATACAAAAAACTATCCTCTTTAAATTAACATTTTCTCCAGTTCAGAAACCAGAAGTAATATAAGAGTATAAGACCCATTTCTTTGGTTGAAAAGAACTAATTGACTGAGTTGGACTGAACACTAAACTAATTGAAACTAAGCTGAAATATGAGTTAATTTGAATTGAGATAGATTATATCGAACTGAAAAATGAATATCAATATTGATAAATCCTAAAAAACATCAAAGTTTAAAAGGGTAATGAAGGTAATTTGACATTAAGAAATTACTTTGTAAATAGATTGATCAAATGGTAATAACTAATAACAAAGGAAGAAGGAAGAATGTGTACCCTTAATTAGTTAACGAAAAAGTGTATTGGTTATGTTTATTCAAAATATTTTGTTTTATTTCTTAAGATATTGTTAACCTCATTCATATCTCAAATATCTAGTCATGTCAAAATATATCAAAATTAAACAATTTTTTTTATTTTTTATGACATCAAGACTCAAGAATTGGTCAAAAATAAAGAATGAAACTCATGTATTACGGACAACCATAACTTTCACATTAGGTGATGAAATACTTTTTCGATATTAATAATTAGTCCTTTACAAAGTATATGTAAAAGATTATTAAATTGTGACATTTATCGGTTGACAACGAAGATAATAATGTATTTTATATTTAACTCATTATATATAAAAATTATCCTCTTTAAATTAACATTTTCTCTAGTTCAGGAATTAGAAGTAAGACCCTCTTCTTTTCGATTGAAAAGAACCGATCGACTAAGTTGGACTGAACAATAAATTGATTGAAGCTAAGCTAAAATATGAGTTAATTTGAACTGAGATATATTATTTTGAACTGAAAGGTGAATATTAATAAAAATTGTTTTTTTTAGTAAACAATATAGGAGACGATTTTTAATTATCGAGTACTTTAACTTTTTTGTCAAAATAAATATAGAAATGATAACCCTTTAATTCTCTACCAAAATGTCATACCATATTTGTCGATGAGTTCGATGTTTTCTCCAATTGTTTGTAGTTACGTTTAATGTTTATACAAGGACGATTGGTCATCTACATTGATTCATTCACCTATCTAACACCACCTACCCTCAAACAAGAATTTCCATTTAAAAAAAAAAAAAAAAACAAATTCTCATTGAAGACCGATACAATCCGTCACAAGCTGAAAACGGATAGTGTCCCTCTTACAATATGCAAGTGGCACTATCCATGTAGTGCTCCATTTCCCCCCATTTACCTTATTATGAGAGAGACATTATCCGTCTTCAGTTTGTGACGGATGTCCGACACGAGCAAGACGCTTTGTTTAAAAAATAATATTTTGACTAGAAAACCATGTTTGGCTCAACACATTTCCATACATTTTGGAAGAATGGACAATTTTTTTATTTATTTTTTGGTTCAAGGTAGAAAGGACAAAATTATAAAATGTACCTTTCTCATTATTTTATTCATGCCTAGTATACTAAGTAATAAAGAAGACTATATTGACCTTAAAATTCGATTATGAGGCATGTTTAACTAATTTTGCTATGTTTATACTGTAAATAAAATTGTCAATATTTCGATTATGAGGCATGTTTAACTAATTTTGCTATGTTTATACTGTAAATAAAATTGACAATAAAATATGTTATAATTTACTTTTATAACCTGTTATTACTAATAAAACATGTTACAGTTTACTTTTATAACCTATTATTGCTAATAATAATAATCTGTTATTTACCAAATAAAAAAGTTATCTGAAGGTTTACTTTTAACCAAGCACAATCACGATTTGAATCCTATTAACTTGTGGTGCAATTAGTGGACTCTACAGTTGTATGTATCCGGTAATATAGATTTTGGAGCTTTATAACAAGGGATTTGAGCTTCTATATATATTTTACAAACTTTATTGAAAAAAATCTAAACGCCTTTATAAAAAAACTTAACTCGAAATATTATATTGAAACTCAAAAATAATACATATAAACTCAATAACATTTTAATTTTAACACCTAAAAAATTAAAATGTAAATCAAAATTTTTAAAAGCTCAGAAAATTGCATATAAGCTCAATTAGATATGTATTGGATGTACGATGCCCATATACATGTGCATGTATAGTCCTATTTGTGTTTTCGGGGCAGCTTCTACATAAAAAATAACTGGAATAATAAGTTGTTTTTATTTAAAAGAAAAAATGCTACCCCTACTTACCATAGATAAATAAATGTCATAAAATTTATGTTTATTGCAGTATTAATTTAAATCAAAATATTGAGAATATACCGATTAAACAAATTGAAAATTATAACCTCAATAATCTCATAAACAGTGACGAAATCAGTATTAATACATTACGAGTTTACGATAATGTGTAATAAATTTATATTTTTAAATATAAGTTGTCATTTTGTCATTTTTTTTTAAGAATAAAGCTCCTATAAAACGATTTTACAATAAAACATTTCCGTCAACGATTTGTGTTTTTTCAAAACAATATAAAAATGAGTGCAACCTAAACAAACACTTTCCTTCCCCTCTTCACTTCAACGCACAGAATCAAAAATATTCTTCAACAACAGAACAACCTCAACAACACCAACAATGGCGATGTCAGCCTCCATGTCCTTTTCTCTCTCCCCTCCCTTCCTCAACAACAACAATAACAACCACCGCATCAACCACCGCATTCACTCTCCTCGCCTTTCTCTCACCACCGCAAAAACGTCACTCTCCATCTCCTCAACCACTTTCCGCCACCACATTCGCCGAAACCTCCCATTCTCCGCATTCTCCCTCTCCGGAGACGACGGAAACAACTCCGGCGGAAATCACGACGGAAACTCCAGCGGCGGTGGAGGCGGTGGAGGAGATGACGGCGGAGATAACGAAGACGACGACGAGGCGAGTAGGAATAGGAAGGAGGCGTTAATGGTGTTAGGAGAGATAGGAAGGAAGGTTGAGTCGTTACCGAAGGATATGGCGGCGGCGATCGAGGAAGGGAAGTTATCGGCGGAGATTGTTAGGAGATTTTTGAATTTGGAAGGATTAGGGTTTATTAAATGGTTGCTTCAATTCGGAGGGTTTAGGGAACGGTTATTGGCTGATGATCTTTTTCTGGCTAAACTCGGCATGGAATGTGGTGTCGGTATCTTCACTAAGGTCTCTCGTAAATACTTATTTGAAACGGTTTTATAATTTTATATGATTCCGTAATTTATTATGTGAGACGATCTTATAAACGAGTTTTGTGTCGTTGTAACTTTGCAATTTGCTCGTAATTTTGTTATTGTCTCGGTCTTATGTTGTTTTACGTGTGAGTTTGATGTATCAACAATGTCGGTCAGGTTAAATACTTATATGAGACGGTTTTATATGATTATTATGTGTTTTTATATGTGAGACTGTCTCGTAGAAGAGTTGTGTCAGACTGTCAGTGTAACTTTGCATTTTGTTCTTAATTTTGTTATTGTGACGGTTTTGTATAGTTTTTCGTGCCAGCCGACTCAAAACCCATGAGACAGCCAGACGGGGGCGGGGATATATGAATACGCATTTGGGTTTATATGTGAGACGGTCTGGTAGAAGAGTTAGTCGTAAGTTTGTAACTTTGCAATTGTTCTTGATTTTGGTAGTGTGTCGAACTGCTGGTATGTCATTCACGTCAAATTAAAAACTTATATATGAGACGGTCTCATGTAGTGTTAATTTGTTGATTGATTGGTTTATGTTATTGACTTATATTTTTGGCAATGTATATGGTTTCAGACGGCTGCAGAATATGAGCGTCGAAGAGAGAACTTCTTCAATGAACTGGAAGTTGTTTTTGCAGATGTGGTATATATTTTCTTTAATTTCAAACGTTATATTAATATTCATGTCTTTGGCGAAGAAGCTTGATTGCGATCGAATACTAAGTTAGTGAATATGTACACCACACTATTTTTTGTAGAAGTATTCATAAGTTTTGGTCTTAAATTATGTGTTCTCGTTGTCACTTTGCATGTTTTACGTTTGATTAGGATTATTTTATGGAGTAATTTCATTTTGGTGTCGTAAGGCATGTGCAAATTTCACTTTGGTTGATTGAATTTTTAATGATTTCACTTTGATGATCCGAGCTTTGAAAATGTTCTTACTTTGGTGATGTATATGCATAACATAATGTCATAATCAAATTGAAAGTAATCTTTTTCTACCTAAGAAGTAGTGAGCTAGGAAAAACACAGCTAAGAAAGTTAAGTAGACTATTGATCACTATGAGTAGGGAGAGAGTGAGTATCCAACTGTCACATCAGATGGAGTAACACACGACCAAAGCGATGTATCAAAGGAAAATTGTGGTACTTGTGTACATGCGATCTCTCCTTTAAAACCTGTTTGAAGCAGTTGCCTCTTTGAAGTCACTGCTGGAAATTACGATGGTGTGATGATGATGTCTTGTTACTCTTGTATAACGTCTTCTAGAAGTGTATGGTTTTTGAATTATATTTTATTCAGTTGGGTTGATGTTCGCCTTTGAAGCTGTTTAATTTCTTGAAAATTTATTCTCCTGTCAACAGGCTATGGCTGTCATTGCAGATTTCATGCTTGTATACCTTCCTGCTCCAACTATTACTTTTCGGCAACCTCTTGCGTTAAACGCGGGACGTATTACTAAGTTCTTCCACAATTGCCCTGATAATGCTTTCCAGGTATGTTATGTTATTGGTTGCAGTACCATTTGCCTAGTCCAGGAATACTAGACTAGATTTTCTGTATGCTTTAACAATTGGCAGAATGTCTCAATTTGGGCCTTATGTTTCCAGATTGCTCTTGGTGGCGCTTCTTACACTTTGATGCAGCGGTTTGGTGCCATTTTGGTGAGTGTTCTTTGTGAATATATAATTTTCACTTTTCAGTATGAGTTCTTATTAAGTGAAAGATTGTAAATTTGAATACCTGATGCACTTTATGTGCTTAATGCAGCGCAATGGGGCAAAACTTTTTGCTGTGGGGACTACAGCTTCTTTGGTACTATTTTCCTCTCCTGTATTTCTTCATAACAAAGTTCTCATGTTTTTTGCCGTAGAGAATTTGTGTCTTTTGAATCAAGCATTTTGTTTTAGCATGCTTTGGCTGTGCTCAAACATTGAGATATAAGCGTTATCAGCACCATGAAACATCTCTCTGAGCCTTCTGTTGGTTGGTGGGAAAATAAGCACACATCTTTGCTATTCCTGCATGTTGTTGATCCATAATGTTCTTAAGAAGTTGAAAATTGAAATTGGTTGTCTTCCAAAGTCAAATGGGGGCAATACGTCTGGGATAAAGGGACTATATGTTTTCTTGTAATCTTTTTCCAGCTTTTACCACTTGTTCCTACCTGGCTAGAATGTTAAAGGGATTTCTTCATTCTGATTCTGCAGGCTGGCACAGCTATAACAAATGCTGTGATTAATGCACGAAAGGCGGTTGATAAATCGGCAGCTGAGGAAGTTGAAAATGTACCTATATTATCCACAAGTGTCGCATATGGTGTATATATGGCTGTATCAAGCAACCTGAGGTAGGTTCAACCATTTTATTTATAAAAATGTCAGGTTGGTGTGTAGCATGGAATTGACCAATCTCTTAATAGTGATTAGTAACATTGTCTTGGGAAGGATGCAGTTTTATTGTGCTATCTATATGCTAGGGGTACAGCTTACCGAATCACGTATGTGTCGGTTATGAAATTGTTTGGGAACTTTGGCTAACCTGCATTACAATATGACGGACTATTGCTTCTATTTGGTGAGCTGGTTCTATACTTTATATGGAAATTTTCTCAACTATTGCCGCTGTTTCTCATGTCAGGTACCAAATTGTGGCTGGTGTCGTTGAACAAAGGCTTCTGGAACCCATGTTGCACAACCATAAACTCATACTGAGTGCCCTCTGCTTTGCTGTACGAACAGGCAACACATTCTTGGGTTCACTATTGTAAGTGCTATTCTCAACTTCCTATAATTTTAAGAGTTATTCTCACTCACGTCCCGCTTTCTCATGAAGCCATGATCTCATCTGATATCATCTGGTCTCTTTTCATCGTCTCTGATGTTTCCGTGTATGTTGTGATAGGTGGGTGGACTATGCACGGTTGATTGGGATTCAGAAAGCACACAAGGAAGAGTAGGCTTAGGTCTGTTCAGTTTCACGCATACCACGGACCAGCTGAATTGCACACTGGAGGTTTGCGACTTATTTATGACGAGTAATCTTTTCATCATTTTGCTTGTACCTTCATACGGAACATCCCAAAAGTGAGGTGTTGCAGATAATATTTTCGACCTAAGAAGGATTTTGAACAAGTTTTGAAGTTTCACTTTTATCCGAGGTTGTTTTTAATTGCGCTTTGGATTGAAGCAAAGCTTTTCCACTTTTAATTGTAAATAAGCCAGAAGACCAATTTTTATGTTGACGGGTTTTACTCCCAAGTCAGAAGTACCATATGGCATCTCAATAATTTTTTCAATTAAGCTAGCGAACATTTATTTATGGTCCCGTGACAGTGTAGGAATTATCAAGGACTATTTTTTTAGAGGACGGTATTCTCTAAAACCTTAAAAACTTTTTGTTCGTTTGCCAAAAACATTCACGTAACCTAAACCTGCATTTGATCTTCTCTAATTAGAATTACTTGAAAGCGTGTATCCCGATCAAGTATACAGTTAACCTCTTTCAGCAGGCGGACCACTGTGCATAGTTGGTGCGGTTTTGATAGATCGTAAGTTTCACCCCTGATGACTCGACCACTTAATGTGGCTAGCATTACAGCTCTTTTGGTATACAAATACGAAGTATTCTTTTAGTTTTCGGTTAGTTACAAATATTTACAAGATCAGGAAATTTTTTCGGTCATTCTATGTTCATCATCATCATTACGACTCTCAAGCATACTATACAGCTGCTAACTTAAATCAACAAATACAATGGCATGAAACAGTTCCGAGTACAAGACATTACGACTACCCTTCTCAGCTTCACTTCAATTCTGTACATGGTCAGCAGTGAAACATCACTGTGGATTTCGAGTAATTGGAAATACACCTGAAGTACTTATTCAGGTGCCTAAATTAGGACTGTCGAAGGACTGCGTCTTTCTCAAGTTCCAATGTAGACCATCGTGAATACTGCGCAAGAAATCGCCAGTAGAATCACCTTGGCATGCCGTTGGCACAGGCCAAGGCGCAATGCTGCATATGAGAGCATCACCTGGTGTCAACTGTTTTCTGTCTTTTCCGTCAAATGAGACCCACGCTGGTCCTCTGCTGTTAGATGGTACCTGTACCCTCATTGTTACATGCTCGGGCAATATCAGTGGTCGGAAGGACAGTGAGTGTGGGCATATTGGTGTAAATAAGATACCCGGAACCTGCCAAGCGAACCATATACATAGAAAACTTAAATTCACACGAACTTGGGTATAGGTCTCAAAGGAGACTACGGTCAGAAAATAGAATGCGTCAGTTGTTCCGATACCTGTGGATGAACCATTGATCCTCCGGCAGCTAACGAATAGGCAGTACTACCAGATGTGGTGGATAAAATTAAGCCATCTCCTTGAACACATGTAACAAAGGTGTCATCACAATAACATTCCAAATTAGTGAGGTACGAGGAGATCCCTCGGTCAATGGTGACCTCATTCAGGACAAGAATCGGTTCCTCAGTCTCAAACTCGTGCTTTGCTGCCTCTCGAATAACATGGCACTGCAACCGATATCTTAATGTGATGCTTATAGGACCCTGTATTACTGACTCCAGTGATTCTTTAAAATGTTCGCTATCTAGACAGCGTTAAAGAACAATTAACTTTGACAAGTAGAATGATAGCTGAGATGCTGAGAAAGTACATAACTATATAAGTCTGAGGGGGATGTCTATGTCGCTCACACTTGGTTAGAACTCTTAGAAGTCTGTTGTATGTATATGGAGTCAGTGGAGGATCTAGAGAAATTTCTTTCCGGGGTCCTGATTAATATTTAAAATCTATTTATATGTAAAAAGTTATAAATGTATTTTTTTAGCGTGAAAATTAGACAAAATATGCAAAAAAAAAAATATGCGTTACAAACTAATAATGATCAGATATAAAATGGTCACTTTAAGTTTAAGTGGTCATAGGATCACTAATAAAATATCACACGTTACAAACGAATAATGATCCCATCGATAATAAAATGGTCATCAATAATAAGAAAATTATCACTAAATATGATGACGACGGGGTTGAGAGTCGAGCATAGGTACGTAAAGTAATATGAGCAGTTTGGATAATAAAAGGAGTAAATCTCTGGATGTCGAGAGTTGGAAACAGGTACATCAGCAGTAAGGTATTAAGGTTAATGTATGCAGTTTAGGTAACATAGGGGACTATGCATTTAACGAGGACAAATTCCAAGGAACGTGAAAAGGATACAGAATGGAGTCATGAAGCCCAGTGATCCCATTGAAAAGGGAACCACAGGAGGAACTGGCCCTTTGAACAACGACGCAGCCTGCATTCAACAAAACTAATGTCTTAATTTAGCTATTGATTATGCTGTTTTAAAGCTCAAATTTGAAGATAACTTTAAATCAAAACGTACCCATAGTACGGTTCCATCACCACCAAGAGTGACGACAAGGTCAACTTTTGTATGCAGGAGCAAGACCTCCTCGTCTGTCAACGAACAACAGAATAATTTTTTAATATTATTAAACCCATGATTAAAAGAAAGCAACAAATCCAACAATGATCTCGGGTGAAATATGTAAAGAATAAATGGAATTTGAACTTTGACATAAGAAAAGCATTTATAGGCGGATGCTGATCGTGTTCTTCAATAGAACTTTAAACCACATTGAGTGACAAGAAGAATAAGTTAAAAAGAATTTATAGCATGGGGTTTAGCTCTTTGCTATAAACAACTCTTATCGTACTCGGAAATCCATAGAACGAAATATTACCATTCTTCCAGGTCTGAACAAAATTGAAGCAAGAAGACTCATCTAGGAGTTCTGACCGGACTCGTGGCTCCACGTATACGTTTAAATGCTTTTCCTGTTTTAACCATCTGCAAACATTACAGTATTAGCCAAGAGTGGGTTTCAAATCTAATCAAGTAGTATTAGCATTTGGGAAGGCTAACAAAAGCAGCAGCAGCAACAATAACATTATCTAGTGCCTCAAGGCCTAAGGCGGGGGAGTAAGAGCGGGTTGGATGCACGCAGCCGTACCCTTAGCTCTATGTTAAAGAACACAAATCGGTAATTGTGTTGAGAGTTGCTAATGAAAATTACAATCAGCGCACAGAAGTCCTACTTGCCAACTTGTACGGGTAATAGGTCAAGTTAGCATCTTCATTTACCTGACCAATTCGGAGCATAGAAGTCGTACAGATGTCGAATTTGGTTTGGTTAAAACAAAAACAGTCTGAGGCGGACTCTCCCACTTGAGGAAAATCTGAAAACAACACCATAACAAAAATCAAAACTTGAAGAAGACACTAGAAGAGAAGTTATATTTAAACCAGAAACTTAGTTTCGCTTTGATTTAGTGCATTTTCACATCAGTAATTTGCCAAAATCATACTAATTATACGAACTTGATATGATTAGTGCACAAATCAACTACAAGATACAGAGAGAGAGGCAAACTGTACCATTAAAAAAGACCTAATTTAAGTTTTGTAAGAAAGTCCTAATTTGTAACGCTACAATGGTAAGGAAATATCGGTATTATACTACTATGTACACCTTTGTATTACCTGTTTGCTACTGCGCTCAGTTGTACTTATGTTTCCTCTGTCAAATGATACAACATCATGTTTATACTGATTGCCATTTTCACCTTCATTCCATGAAAGTTTGAATGATGCCTGCCTCAAGTAAACATTTGGAAAGGTTATCACTATAAGCTTTGAGAAGCAATTATACAAGCTATCCCGTTAATTACAGATAAATGACAACCGGGGTTCTACACACTCAAATGATCACCCATTGTGACACAAACCATAAAATCAATCAATCAATCAATTAAAGAACTACCTTTCTCACGACTTTTCTATTCACAAACTCCGAATTGGGTGTGGGACCCCCATCTCGAAGAACTTCATGGTTGCAAATTCCATTTTTCCCACAACAGTGGCCATTTTCTGGGAGACAAACTTCAGGTTGGTCAGCTATGTCCGCTGCTGCCTTAGTTGAAACGTTGGAATTATGATTTTTGACTGTAAGTGCTGTCATAAAAAATGAACCAAACTTTCACAACTACGAATCAGAGTATAGAAAATCTTTTGTGAAAGTGGAATTTTAAAGGGAAAACTTGACAGAAATTGAAAATGCAGCTGCAGTCTGCAGAAATCTTCATCCTCTTAAATCTAAATCAGTGAAAAGGAAGTATTGCACTACGGTAACACTAGAAGGACAGCGCCGCTAACTAGTACTTCCACCATCCGATTTATATACTGTCCATTTTTTGTGCTAATAAGAGTCAACTTTGACCATGATTTTCACACAATATGCAATTACAACTTATTGTAGATGATAATATGAAGCAATTAATAGGGACAAGTCAGACAACATAATCGAAATGGAGGGAGTAGCTGTTAACCAACCTAAGAACTGACAACCACACTAATGAAGCAACAAGGTAAAAACAATCAACAAAATTAGTGTCTACCTTTACGCTCCAGTTGCATATTCCTAGCCTTTTCAAGTTCAAATTTCCGCTTCCATTCAGCTGCCTCAACTTGAGCTGAAGCCTTTCCTTCTGCAGCACGTCTCAGTGCCTTAGCCACAGCTAGAGAAAACAAACACACAAAAGCAAATCATTTATAAGTTGAATATAAGATAATAAATAATGTTCCTTTTTATTAAATAAATGGCTTGAGCATGACTTACTTCTCATAGCTTCGGAAAATTCGAAAAGATGCTCGTCTATTCCTTGAAGAGGTTGCTGAAGAATTTCCTGCACTGCGTTTTCTGAGCAAAATAGGGAGAGTGAATCGGAACTTCCATTTTCATGCACTGAGCAGGAAACACTTCCATTTTCCTACAAGTAACAAACATAGAGAAGGTAAGCAAGACCACAAGCTTAACTAAGACAGAAAACACTTAACTCTTAAATGACAGGATAAAGTTTTCCAGTTCTCGCAGTTTAAGAAAGAAATAGAACTTAAAATAAGGAAGATGGGTTGGCCACATAAAACAATGCCATAACCTAAACAAATTTGGATGTTAACCCAGAAAGGACTTTGAACTTTGTTAATTTAACCTATAGCAGTACCAGAAAACCACCAACGACATTCAGCATTGGTGGAAATCAACTTTTAGTCTCTTAACAGTCACCACCATGAAACCCTCTTAACAGTCCAACCTTGATCCTGAGTTTTTGCTTCTACGTTCTCAGACGCCAAACGATCGTCGGTGGATATAGATTCATACAACCTTAGGGCTTTTAGACATTTATTACAGAATCTGGGGGTTACCGATTAAGTCATCCTGGTTAAATGCAGTCACTCCGCCAAAACGACACGCAGTATCCAAAAAAAAAAGTCCCCTGAACCACGTATTAGTCCCGTAAGCATCCCCGCACCTTCCTTATGCTAGAAGATCATGCCTTTCAAGGTCAAACTACCCTCAAATAGATGATAACTCATTTGATTGATGCATGCACCTTCTAGAGAATGCAAATAACCACCTTTCCTGTAAATCACCCTCAAAAGTCTGATTCCATCTATAGTCTTGTACTCCGTACGTGGTAACATGAAGATTATACAAGACAGTTTTACATACAAGATCAACCCATTAACCTATAACTAAAATGAGGTATACATAAGATTTAGGGCAGTCTGACGTCTGAGATCATCTCATACGAGACTTACGAAAATCCCACTCATACCTCCTCAATCCTCACATTAAAGAGCCATCTCCACTAACAATTTATGATCTCATCGCTTGCAACGCGACAAATATGTATCTCTAGATCCAAAAGTCACCCAAACACACAAATTACTAAACCATTTGATGGTTAAAATGTTTTCTACTGTAAAACTTGCTTCTCTTTTTGCTTCACCCTTTTCCCCTCATCTACCAATCTTGCTCTACCTATTAACTACCCTAATTAAAGGATCATTTCTTCTAAAATCAACCTAAAAAACTCAACTCACATAATCTCAGCCACAAATTCTTGCTTAAGACGGGCACATCCGTCTAAAGTTCAAACGGATCAAATATATATAAGACCAAAGCAGAATCCACTGAGACTAGCAAAAATCTTGTCCCATCTATGCAATGTGGTGCTATTTAACCCGTTCCAATCTTAAAACGAATATACCCGTCTTAAGAGACACCTACTGAATCTCACCTCACCTAGTTCAAAGTTTTCTTTTCACCTACTAATCAATATCTTCACTTCTAAACATAATTACCAAAAACCCAAGTTATTAATTCTACTAAGTTTAACTTAAAAGATACCAACTTTAACCTGAAATTGCAACATTAACCACAAAGCAAGAAACAAATTGAAGTAAACAAAATTAAGCTCAATCCCAAGTTTCAAACAAACTAAAAACCTTAAAAAACACAAAATTTCAACAAATTAACAAACATAATTAAACAAATAAACATGAACTAAAATTTCACCTGACTAGGAGACATGTCTGATTGATTAATGAACTGATCAAATGGGTTTTTTCAACTTTTAACACATCAAAAAACCCAAAATCTCAATTGCTTTGTTTCCTGATAATATGAATGTGATCAGCAAAAAATGATGGGAGTAAGTTAAACTGCAACATTTTTGGAAAGCAACAATTTATAGGAAATAATAAACCAATGGGACCCACAATATTTTTTTCTTGACATTTTCAAAAAAATTTAGTTGATTTTTATACTTGGCTGTCTTTTTCTTGTTTTATGGCTTCTTTACAATGTTTGACACAAATTCTTCTTCTACGGTCTTAAATTTAAAACGGATTAAATAATATAAATAAGATAAAAACAGGATATTCAGATATTAACAAAATAACGTGTCTTATTTATACAACAAATGTTATTTAACTCGTTTTAATGTTCAAACAGATATATTCGTCCTATAAAAAACTAATTAAATATTTGATTAGTGGTTATTATGGGTTGAATGTTGAGCATGCATTGAAATTGGAAGGAAGCAAGAAATTGGATAAAATTATATTAAAAGTTGTAGCAATTTTTTTTGCTATTGTAAAGGGTCAACTCTACACAACTACTAGTATTGTGATTTTTATGGGGTCGGTGAGGGAAGATCAATGGATCATGTGTTTAGGGACCTAACGTATAGAGAACGAACAATTAGAGGCCTTGTAGGCATGTGTGGTTGGTGGCGGAATTAGGGGCTAGTAGGGGACGAGCGGTCGCATTCATATAAGATGTAAAAAATTGATATTTTTGTTATTTAAAGTCATCGATATTTTTCTAGATTATAGTTCGATTGCATTATTAGCATTCTTTTTAATACTCGGGATAGCAGTTCTAGATTTTGATTTCGTCATTACATGTAGTACATCATTGTGATTAAGACTCTCATATTTCATATGTTTCTTACATTGTATCGATCTTTTTAATTGAAGGTAAACGAGGATAAATTGTGTGTTTTATAAGAACATGTAATTATGTTTCTTTTTTTAGTGCGAAGAACATGTAATTGAAGGCAAACGACGATAACCTACGGAGTAGTAAAATATTTCATTTAGAAAGACAAAAATTTAACGAAACCATATTTATTGCACTTGTTTTAATTTTGATAAAACAAGATCGTTTTTAAAAGATATTCATATTTGGAAAGGATCTCTCATTCTCTTGAGATTTTTAATTTTTTATTAGTGTATGAAAAGGATAAGATTGATGAAAACAAGAGTTCGCTCCAAATGGCGAGAAACCCAACCGCCGCGATTTGGGGAGTTGACGTAAATAAATATATAATTTTTTTGGGGGTTCAAAAATGTTCTACTTAAATGTTATGATTATTAGTTTGCAGTTGCACAAATAAGATCTTACATCCAATTGTATATTAGCATTATACAACCGGCTCATTTATAGTATATCAGTGAAGCTCAATACAATATTTGTTACACAAAAAACTATGCCTTTTCAAATCTCAGTGTAACCAGACGATAATTGCAGAAAACCCTCTAAACCTCTGTTAAACAATAAACCTCCATTATTCCCCAATTTGAAATGCTTGCTAATTTGTCAATTCAGTCATTTTAATTGAAAATCTAAATAATAATAATAATAATAATAATAATAATAATAATAATAAAGCGTCTTGCTTTTGACGGACACTTTCGTCACAAGCTGAAGACGGATAATGCCCCTCTCACAATAAGGCAAGTGGGAGGGCAAGTGAGAGAGAAATGAAGCACTCCATGGATAGTGCAACTTGCATATTGTAAGAGAGACACTATCCGTTTTCAGCTTGTGACAGATAGTGTCCGTCTTCAACGAGAATTTGTGTAATAATAATTAGTTATGGTTGTTAATCAACCACTAAAGTGAAGATGACTCAACTACATGAAAAGTGTATTAGTGTTATACGTCACCCAACACATCACCCAATATTATCCATATTATTTACTCCCTAATCTCATTTGATTCACTCTAAGAATTCCATTATTTGATTTTGTTAAATGTACATCATATCATATATATATTTTAATATTACATTAATTACCCATTACCAATTACCCATATTAATTAAATGAACTACCGTCTCCACCACTTCGTCACATTAGTATGATATTGTCCGTTTTAGATCAAACCTGCAGGGATTTGTCTTTGGACACCTTCCCAAAATCTCTCATACTAATAGAATTGTGGGTCTCTTATAAATTAACCACATATCTCTAATCGTGAAAGGTCACATCGAGGACGCTTATCCACATTGGCAAAGGCAATCCACTATCTTGGGCTCCACCACACACTGGACTCAGCCGAACCATAGCTCTGATACCACTTGTTGAGACTGTCACCTCCACTACATCGTCACATTTAATATAATATTGTCCGCTTTGGGTCAAGCTCGCACGAATTTGTCTTTAGGTACCTTCCCAAAAGGGTTCATACTAATAGAGTGGTGGGTCTCTTATGAACTAGGTAGAACTTCTCTTTTTTTTTTTTTTCAATGTGGGACTTGGTTTGGTAACCCCAACACGAGCATATGTAACCCTTTTACAATTAACAAGCATTATAACTCAAGTTTTTTTCGGAAACTTGAGTTAGCTAAAGTGCTAACGGGTAAGAGTTCTCTTACTCCAACCATAAAGTTAGGGATTCGATTTTCACCCGCCACATAAACATGCTCATTTGACCAAAAAAAAAAACTACCGGTCCACTCAATTTAGAGTCTCGAGTAAGATCATCACATGGAACTTCATTCTTACATAGTATCATCTTATAGTGAAATTAAATGCGTTATTTGTTTTGAAGTACCTTAGTTAGGTTATGTAAAAGAGGTCTCTCACATTCTCATCTGTCACATGCTCATCATTTAAGTCTGCAGTCTGGGTACTTTTCAGTGAATAAATTTAAATCCAGGCCTCTTTAACTCGTTGATTGAGTATAAATATCACAAAAACTTCCGAGAGACGGTCTCTCAATAGCGGTATTGAGAGACCTCTCACATGATGGGGTGAGGGACCCACTGAATTTTTTGTTTCCCTATTATGTCTCTCACTAAATTAGTGAGAGACGGTCTCTC
>VHZZ01000143.1:79555-93333 GCA_009801015.1 Silene noctiflora
CTAACAGATCTTGAATCATCCTTTCATGGATCCTCAGGTAATTTGATAGAGAGCTACTTAGTTAGGTAATGACCAAAAAGTGAGAATAGAGCTGACAATCCTACTTGTAAGATTGTTTTCAAAGTTATATTATGTACCCGTTATAAGCTGTTGCACTTAATGAACAAGCTATACCTTCAACAGGTAACCTCTTTAATATCATCTCAAAACTTACACATTACGCAGTTAATACAAACATTCAATTACTTATTGTCTAAAACTCGTGTCGCTAATCTCCGTTATTAACATCTCCCCTTTCAACAAAACCAAAGCTTCTGTCTTTTATAGACCAGAACAGAAACAAGGCAGCATATGTAGCACCTCGAAAATAGAAGCATGATTAATCTAATCATATAAAAAAAGACTGGGCTTAACCTCCTAAATGTTACTCACTCCCAAATTTATCGTCTTCACCCAACTTTGCTGATCAAATAATGCAAACTTTAACCATTAATTTCTCTAAATATATGCGGACATCAAAAATAAAAACAATAATTCTTGTATACATCGGTTGCATGCAAAGGTTATTGTAAAACCGTCAGTTATTTTACATAATTATCCCCACCTCCTCTAACTACCATGATTTGCTAACAAGGGCATCAAGGTACTTTGTTAATAGTTTTACAATGCTTTATCCTAATTCCTAAATCTGTTTTACACGAGACTTACTCTAAATCAAATTTGTCACAGTTTGAATCATTTATATAAGAAAACAAAAAAAAC
The DNA here is from genome assembly GCA_009801015.1 of Silene noctiflora. Lineage (NCBI taxonomy): Eukaryota > Viridiplantae > Streptophyta > Magnoliopsida > Caryophyllales > Caryophyllaceae > Silene > Silene noctiflora. The sequence continues at coordinate 80,318 of VHZZ01000143.1, forward strand.
TATTTTCAATTGTATATTTGAGAACTACCCATCAAAGTCGATACCTTTAGACCACCAAAGTCAAATGCGGACAATAAAATCGAGCAGTGTCTAATATTCCCGTCAATCCTCACTCCCACTAGTAATAAAGCTCCAAAAAACATAAATAAGCACTCAAATCACAAATATACAACCAAAGATCAATCCATGCTCACTTCAACTAACCCAATTCAAACAATAATCAACACATCATATAATACTACACAATAATTGCTCTTAGAGACATTTCAACAAACAGTTGGTGCGCAATCACAAATTAACAGATACAACCCGACCCATATGAAACCCGATAATGAATTTGAAGATTACCTCTAGTGGGGTTAAATTGGGTGATGAGATTAGGTTGTAGAGATGGAAATTGGAGTGGAACTTTGCCCAGAAATTTCCCAAATAAATTCAACATTTCTCACTGTCGAAAAGTTGGAGGGTTTTTGGTTTGTGATCTGGGAAGTTGCGACTTTGCGACTTGGTTCTAAAATAGACGGGAGAGAAAAAAAAGAAGCATGTGATCATAATCGGGTTATAATCGAGACGATTTGAGCTTAAGTTTGTTGGATTTAGTATTGTCTCGTACGTTTGAGTTTGGGCTTGGCTTGACTTAGGTTTGTTTAGTCTAAAGAATAGCAACTTCACTTAACTTGAGAATAAGTAGAGTTCGAGACCTTAATATGTTTTTAAAAAAATTTCTTTTAAAGCTAAACTAAAAATAATTTTTTTTTAAACAATATAACACGGGACGTGCTTTTTCACATACGGATTTTACTCTTTCATATACAATTTTTACAATTTTATCCTTATCATTTTTTTCATTCTCACACCCAATTAATTTGTTTTCTCCCCTTCCTCATCTCTCTTCACCACCAACACCACCACCGTTCAACACCCTCCTTGTTCCAGTCAGTCCTGTCACCGTCCGACATTGCTCCGAACTAATCATGATTTAAAAAAGAAAAAAAAAAAATTAAAACAACAATCAGACAAGTACAACACACGAACCAAGCACCAACAACACCACAGATACCACCTCACCCCACCTAACCACCATCACCCTATTCCCAGCCGACCACCATAAGCCACCGTCCCTAGCCTCCACGTCCAGACAGCCAGACGCATCACCAATGCGGCAACTACCCTCACGCACCACCCTCAAACACCACCCCCTAACGCCGAGCACCACCCGTAAACACCGTCCAACACCGAGACCGTCAACCACCCCAAACCACTAGACCTTTGTTGATAAAAATTGATAAACAATTAATTTCCCTAATTAACATAACCCTAATAATTTCAACAAAATATATTAATAATTGTCAAACAACAAAATTGATTCACTAATTGGAGAATTGTAATCCATTATTCAATTTGTTAGAACAATTAAATTTGATATTAGGGAAAAGAGTAAATTTGATTAGGTTTGGTTTAGGAAAAGGGTATGAAATGGAAACTTTATGTAAAAGTGTATGTGAAAGAGTAAAGTTCGTATGTGAAAAAGTAATTCCGTATAACAATTTGTGGGAGTTACTATTCTTTTTACTCGTAATCGAGATGATTAGAGTTTAAGTTTGATGGGCTCGAATGCTCGATATTGACTTGGAGGTTTGAGTTTGGGCTCGGTTCGGCTATGGGTTTGTCTAGTCAAAGAATAGTAACTCCATTTTAACTCGATTGTGAGTTGAGCGCGAGACCTTAGTATGTTTTTTGAAAAAATTTCCTCTTTTAGAACTAAACTAAAATAAATATTTTTAAAACAATACATCATGTGACGATTTGGCTGAGCATAAATATATCTAAGTATCAAAGTAATATACAATTTAAAAATATCAAAATTGTACTAAGTCTTTAAAAAGTACAAACGTGTCGAATCGAGTTTCAATCCGAGTCGTTTGAGCATGAAACCGATTTAGATTTGGATTTGGATTTGGATTTGGTCTAACTCAGTTCAAGCCTGTGATTGAAATTAGTTTAACCAAGCTCAAGTTTAGCTTTGACCAAAGTCACCAAAGTGATTGGGGTTCCTAGAGTTCGTTGCGTAGGCTCGCCTTATCATCAATAAGTTATATTTGAAATTAGACCTGACAAACAGATCATGTCGTGTTGGTTTTGTATTCGTGTCATATGTAAACATGGCACAAACTCTTCATCACAAACCTAATCCAAATAAATCTCTTGCCACGTCTGTATTGACTCAATTACATAAATGGGTCATCAAGTATCAACACAAATTTGCGAACTTCGTGTTGAACTCATGTTGTATTTTCATGTCATGTAAATGTTTGTAAAGTGTAAATATACGAGGAGGATTAAATTAAGTTACGGATAATTTAACAAATAGGTTATTCGAGTCGACTTAGAGAGCTCAACCCAAACACGGCTAGATTAAATCTCGCGTTGTGTTCGTACAGTTTTACTTGCATAAATGAGTCATGAAAGCTTAACTCAAACTCAACTCAAACCCATTAATTTTGTGTCTAATTCTTATTTAATATCGTTTCAGTTAAATGTGGGAAGAAAATACACAACTACCAAATTTAAACTGTCTCTCCCGTAGCGTCAAACCCCCAATTCCCAAATCGATCGATAAACCCTAATTCCTGATCCACAACAAAATCCCCAATTCAAATGGAGACGCTTCAAAATGCCTACGGCGACGACGACGATGATTACACATCCGACGACATGATCTTTTCTCCAAACCCGAACCTAATTTCGGACCCTGACCCGAACCCACCAACGATGAGCACACGCGCTGAACCTGTAATTGTTACATCGACTGTAGCGTCAGCGAATTCCGAACATAAACCCGAAGTCAAACCGGCTGCCGAACCTATGGTCACGGAATTTACTGGCAACTCAGCAGCTAAAGCGGAGCAAGAGGACATGACGGAAGTGTTAGGTTCGGAAGCTGTTGAAAAGGCGGAAACTTTAGGTTCGGAAGCTGCTGGAATGGCGGAAGCTTTAGGTTCAGAAATGGCGGCAATGGCGAAAGATTTAGGCTCGAAACCTGCTGTAATGGTGGAAGCTCTAAATTCGGAAGATACTAGAATGGCGGAAGCGTTAGGTTCTGAGGTTGAAATGGCGGAAGCTTTAGGTTCGGAAGCTCTAGGTTTGGCACGGACTGGGAAGGTGGGAGCTTTTGGTTCGGAAGCTACTGGAAAAGTTGAAGCTGTAGTAGTGGAAGAAATATCATCTGATTCGATGTCCGAAAGCGAGCACAAGAACAATAACAACAATGTTGTTGAGATTCCAGAATCTTCTGAGATGAAGAAATCAGAAGGTGAAGACAATGAAGAAGAAAACGATGATGATGAAACGACAATGGAAACCCTAGCTTCGAAGAAGCAGAAATCTCTCACCCTTGACCACCTTGATGCCGCCATTAGTGGCAATGTGAGTAAAAAACCGTCGAAGAAAAAGAGCAAGAGCAATAGTGTGTGGACTAAGCCTACTTCGAGGAAAGGCAAGAAAAAGGCCAAAAATGGTGGCAATAATAATAACAACAACAACAACCAATCTCCCCCGAAAACAGAGAATGAAGTGTTGGTCACACCAATGCCGAGATTTCCTGATAAAAATGACGATAACCCTGAGTCGAAAATCTGCCTTTCAAAGGTGTACAAGGCGGAGAAGGTTGAGTTGAGTGAGGATAGGTTGAGTGCCGGGAGTTGTAAGGGGTATAGGATGGTGAGGGCGACACGTGGGGTGAGTGAAGGGGCTTGGTATTTCGAGATTAAAGTGGTGCATTTGGGGGATTCGGGCCATACTAGGCTTGGGTGGTCGAACGAGAGAGGAGACTTGCAAGCGCCAGTGGGGTATGATGGGAATAGTTTCGGGTATAGGGATATTGATGGGTGTAAGATTCACAAGGCATCGAGGGAGAAGTATGGGGAAGAAGGGTATAAACAAGGGGATGTTATTGGGTTTTATATTAATTTACCGGAAGGCGAATCTTATGCTCCAAAGGGGCCGCATTTGGTGTTGTATAAGGGGCAAAAGTATGTTTGTGCTAGTAATTCTAAGGAGGATCCTCCCAAATGTGTTCCTGGTGAGTTTGGGGCCTTTCCTTTTTTTTGTTGCCGTCTTTATTAGGTATTGTTAAGATATAGATTGTGTAACTCTTTGTTTCGATGGGAACTAAAGGGAAAGGAATAGGGAGGAGAATAGTCAAATGTCATTTTCTAGGAAGGATTCGATTTGCCTTGTTGCCATTGCAGGAGGGAACATGAATCTCTTCATTTCCCTTCCCTCCAAAATTTTCCGACTTGCTAACTAAATGAGGGATTCTATTTCCCTTTGTTACCCTCTTCTCTGGTTCTCTCCATCGAAATAAAGATTGATTGAGAGGTTTTGGTAAACATATAGACTAGTTTGTGATGCTAATGCTAATAGCCCTCGATAGACCTTAATCCATGTTACAAGACGTTCTTGGAGGAGTAATGTGTGTTGTTGGGATTGCAATTGGTAGTTATACTGACTTGGCTAACGAGTATAGCTTCATCCGTGATTCTTTAGCTTTCTTCGAACTTTTTGGGCTGTTAGATGGCGAGGAGGTTCAGAATATGTGTGCCTGAAATACAAGTTATTTTAATTAGTCGAGAAGTAGGTGATCAGTTTCCCCCAGACTAATTTGTATATGCACATTTTAAACTTTAAAGGGTGGCATTACTGTATATGAAATGTCTAACAAAAGGGCGATAGCACTTAGAATTACGTGTATCATTCAGGCTCCAGATTATGTCGACGTAAGAACAGATGGCCGCCTCTATTTTCTGGTGGAGAATGTACTGTGTGCGCTATATATAAAATACAAGTTTCACAGTTTTTGTTAGCCTAGGTGACAGTGAAATCTTAATCCTGCATTTTTTTTATCGTCGACACTGAAGATATGTCTTCTGTTGGGGTTGAAGTTTGATTTGGTATTTAGGTGGTTTGGTTACTGAGTAGCATCGTGCTGCTATTCGTCTGCTTTTCGTGTGCTAAAATTGTTATTAAGCCAAAATTCTCGAGTTGATCTGTTTCAGTACCTTAATAAAGTTTTAGTCTCCCCTCCTGGATTTTATTATAGTGAGGTACTCCGTAGTTGTTTATCCTTTGTAATTACTAATTAGGTATGTATTTACTGGTGCAGGGAGTGAGATATCGTTTTTTAAGAATGGTTTTTGTCAAGGAGTTGCTTTCAAGGATCTTTATGGCGGACGCTACTATCCTGCAGCATCAATGTATACCCTCCCTAATCAACCAAATTGTGTGGTCAAGTTCAATTTTGGGCCTGATTTTGAATGTTTTCCAGCTGACTTTGAAGGCCGTCCAGTTCCGAGACCCATGATTGAAGTTCCTTACCATGGATATGAAGACCGAGTTGAGAATGGTGTATTAGATGAAAACAAACAATGAAATAGTTTCTTCTAGATGTATTTTATGTACAAAACCGGGGACCGGGTCTTTGCCTCCCCTGTTCCTGGTCTTTTGTGTTTAGGAAAAGATGATCATTCTTGTAGATCTAAGTTAGAGAGGCAGGCAGTGTAATGTTAAGCCGCAGGTTCGGACAATGTTAAGCCGGCTCACATTCAACTCAAACCTGCATTTTTTCACCACCTCTAGTTAAACATGAGTCTCGTACATTAACGCAAAGGATAGACAGATGCATATGCACCGGCTACATTATGTTCACAGTTTAATCCCTTGAAGCAACCGATATTGAAAAAATTCAAGGTTCGGAACTTCCTCAATCTGAAATTGGGGATTTCATATTTCCAACAAGTTCGCAGTAAGTTAAACTACGCATTTTTTTTCTTGATTAAGAAGGGGTAAACCCCAAGACCTACCGCGAGTAGGGTCTCATACAAGTTAACTACGTAGTTATATCACGCCTATTCTCAAAAGGATATATGAGAAATAGACTCGGAAGATGAATGATTTTAGCGTGATGCTGAAACTGTTGATGAATCGATATTTAACACTAACATTGTTGAAGACCCATTTCCGAAAAAACAACCGCAGCATAATCAGTTGCTGTTAATTCTGCAAACATGTTCAGCGTGACGTTCTCAGTCTCGTGTGTACTAATTCACCAACGAATAAGTTTCTTTTCAAACACATCACAGTGAGATTCTCAGTCTCGCGCAGCTACCAATACTCCATTAGTCCATTTGATCACCAAAAAGTGTGCCAGGATGACGGGAAGAAAGACAAGTTTAGCCGTGAACTCATAGGAACAAGCATCCAAGGGAATTATCCGTTGCTGATTAAATTAAATAAATAGACAGGGTATTAGCATTTTACACAAACAACCAAGTTTCAAAATATCAGAATTTGAAAAACTTCGAGGATCATTAATGCAAATATCAAGTTAAATTAATACAATGAAAACATTTTACTCATGGAAGGTCAAACACGCCACTCTTTCACGGACACGAGGATATGTGAAGCAATTAAGGGTTGGACAATGAGCAAACTTCAAACCCACAAAACGTATCTGCATCGGCCATCATCAACCAGAAGGCTAGTACCTCCTCCGAGGACTTCTTGATCTGTGACCACGTGGTGGTGATCTGCATCGAGAATAAGAACATGTGACACATGTACAGAAATGGAGCTGTGTCCAAAATAAGTAAGCACTTGCGAGCCCAGGGGACTCAGACTAATCCAATCCACTGACGCCCTCAGACCCAGAAAAAAAACAAGAAGAGGTACAGAAAGTGGTAGGCGTTCACAAATCAAATATAGCCACGCTCACTTTGTAAGGCAAGCAAAGCTCTCCCACAAAATAGCATACAAGTAGGCAGGCAAAAGACAACTTCAACAATCAACAATTCAACATCACCCAATTATCTCTAACGAATAATTCACAACCTCTGAGTAGATAATACTCCATAGCCTTTAACCCAAAGAGATTTATACAGAACCGATTAAGCACACTCATGATCAAGTCTCAAACAGTTCCTAGATGGAAAAGAAATGAGATTTAAGCAAAGTTGGTATCTCTACAAGAATCCCAACAAGTGTACAATGCATAGTAAGTTCAATGAGATAGATTCAGACAAATTTGCACCTAGTCATGACAAAATGCAGCTGTAGCCATCAATTCCACATATGAAAGCTTAATAGATATAGCTAAAATTTACGAACCTTCTGCGGTTACCCCTCCTCTTGTATGGGCCATTACTGAAAGCCCACTCAACGTTTATCGTTTGATCAAGCATAGTGGCACCACTCAGCTTTTTTATTGCTTCTTGTGCTTCCTCAAACTGCTCATACTCAATCAGTGCGTATCCCTGGAGGTAAATATGCCATCAAGCAGCCTAGTATTAGAAAATTAGTAAAAACATTCGAAAAAGAGGTAATAGTAAAGGATATGGCCTCAACAGAACACCATACTGAAATTTGGGAGAATCCACTAATATACACCCAAAAGGAAAAAAATTTACAGCTTAAATTCATTAAGCTAAGAGACATTCACTTCGGATAGTGCATGACAAAAGGACCTTCAGCAAACTACTCTGTAAATCAAAACCTTAATCATCCACAGAGTACCAATAAGTACACTGGTAACAAGTAGCTAAAGTCCACTCATTGTTAATGACAGAATTTGACAAAAGAAAGTGACGCAGAATATCATTAGATAAAAGACTTGAAAAGGCAATTGAATGCGCGGATACCGCGTTTCAGTGGAGTAACACACTAGACAAAAAGCATATGCTAAAGGACCAAATGAGTAATGCATGGGCAAGTAAACCCTAGAATACAGTTTTCAATAGTTCTCTGGACAACAAAACCTAAAGCTATAAAGATTTAATTTCACACTTAAATATAGGTATACCACGCAATAAAGTCAACTCAAGTGGTTGACTTATCAGTAACAGTGTGTCAGCCTAGATGAACAAATACTCGAGACAAGAGCAGAGATCCGCTTAGGGTCAGATACTAAAAGTTCAAGCTCCAACAACATGAGATGAGATTTCCGAACCTCAAAGGGCGCAAGGAGGGGAAAGGAATCAATTGTATTGGAAATTTAATTAAAATTAAGAGAATATACAAGGAAGCACGGAGTGAATACTCAATAAGCCTTCATCCACTCCAGAACTTTTCGTAGCATGCAGGGAAAGGGAATGCAAAATGAAAATTTCACCCGCAAAGAGTAGACATTTCACCAGCAAAGAGTGGTCAATGACCAATACAGTAATCAAAACTCAAGAGAAATTGTAAATTCTTGCCTTAACAAACCCAGTACGACGATCCAAATTCAAATGTAGATTCTTCAGCTGGCCGAACTCTCCAAAGACATTATGAAGATCCTCCTCTTGTGCTTCCTCGTGCACTCCTGTGACGAGTACAATCCAGCCTTCAATAGCTGCAGTAAACCAGAAGAATTAGCTACTTCTCCACATACACATGTAAAATAATGAAAATAAATTGAGATGGTGGATGCAAGTTGAACAGTTTGTATCAGGAGCCCCAACGGCCAACCTACATTGCAGAATATTCCTCAAAAACCAAGATAGCTTCAACATAATACCAATAATGAGTATAATCCAAATCCAATCTTACTGATGGGTTCACTTCCAAAGTTGTATCATCTATCTCCAATGTGACTCAAAAGTGGTAAATGGAAGTATGGAAACAAAAAAAAGCTCGGGATACTATCAACTAATCCCGACAAAAATCAAATATAAATCCAGAAAGTGCGTGGCAATAGAACTAGCAACGAGAATGATCCAAACGGATAATTAAAAGTACCTAGCTTTTTCCTTATTTATTGGGTGTGCATTTGACTGTCGAAAACTTTTAAATCTTGGCACTCAAGAAGCAAATGCAAACCAAATCAACTGCTAGTCACAGCAATCACAATTACATTACATCAACCACTCGAGAAGCAGCACCCATGGTTAGTTAAACACAACTAAACGAAAACAAACGCCGACAATGTGAATTTTGGCATGTGAAAGATTTACCTTCTCTGGCATGTCTATTAGGGTGCTTAAGGTGTTTTCAAAACAGGGGCCACAAGAAATAAGGGGCCCAAATCTTCTTAAGAGTATTACTTCACAAAATTGGATATTATATTAACTTTATCATATTAGTTGACATCTTAAACACTGTGTCTCAAATCCTTCCGGCAACCCTACTAACCTTAAGGCCTTGTTAGAATAGAAAAAGGGGAAGGAAAGGGAGGGGAGGGGAAATGAGGGAAGGAAAAGGACGGGGTTATGGAGGATGTTATTTTCTCTCCAAATCATCCCTTTGTTAAAGAGGAAATAATTTGCCCTAGCCTCCAAATCCCTCCACCTCCATTTTGCTAACTAAACAAAGGAATTCATCTCCTCTATTTCCTTCCAAATCCCCCCATTCAGACATACCCTAAACAAATATCCGCAAAGGGGGAAATTAACAGAACAAAAAACCTGTACGCAGCATCAACCGTGGCAGAGTGAGGAAACTATCAGGGAGTGTCACCCCAAAGTTGTGAAAAATCCAATTTTCTAAATAAAAGAATTTTCATAATTTTTATTCAAAGGCAATCTATTTCATTAACCATTTGCTCCCTGGAATTTTCAATCTGTGTTTAAACCTCTCTAATGTCAAATCATAACCCTTCGTTTGAATAGAGAGAATTAGAGGGGAAAAGGAGAGGAGCTAAATAGATGGAGACAATCTCCTTTGTTTGGTTAGCAAAATAGAGACGGACGGATTAGTAAGGAAGGGAAGACGAATCCCTCAAATTGCTCCATTCCCTCTCACTTCCCTTCCCTTCCCTTTCCTTCCCTCACCTTTCTTCCCTTTCCTTTCCCACCCCTCCCTTTCCCTGAATTTTTCTTTTCCACATCTTTCCAATGGGAGAAGAATAAATTTCTCCATTTCTGTCCAATCCGGTTTGTTAAGATAATAACAGTTTTTGTATCCCCCGTCCCCATGCCCTTCCCTCCTAACCCTTCCACCAGAATAATCCTCAACTCTCGCAATGATAGCCAACAGAACTACACAAAAATAATTTTGCATACCAATGTCCAATTAAGAAACACTTCCCTAATCAATCAATTATCAATTAAGTCTAAAAACCCCAACAATCGGCCATAATTGAAAACCAGAAACATTCAAACAAACAAACAAGAAAATCAATCTAATCAAACTAACTTGCTCCATTTCCCTCCCCTCTCCACCCCCAACCGCTCCCTTTTCGTCCCCTCCACCGCAACCACTCCCATTTCCTCAACTTTTGCATTCAAACACCCTCACAATGTATTTAGATCATTCAAGTCTCTCAGGAGCGCAGGGTAGAGAAAGAGGATCGGGGAAAGTGAAAGGGAGTGTAAGGGAAGGGGATCGATGGAATAGTGTAAGGAGTTCTCTTTCAAAAATTTCTAACAGGAGGAGACATAAATCCCTCCGTTCCCCTCTATATTTCCGTCCAATCCAATTTTCTAACCAAACAGTTTCTGCATCCCTCCTCCCCCGTTCCCTTTCCTCTTAATACTCCCATCCGAACAAGCCCTAACTCTCAGAACGATAGTCAACAGAGCTACATAGACACATAAGTAGCATACAAATGTACAAACCCTAACAATTACATCTACAAAACCTAAAAATTCACCCCAAATCAAACCACAAGCATTGAAACAAACAAAAATCAATAATTCAAATAACAAATTACGAAAACGAGAGTGAGTATGGGGCCTACATCGAGCGGGACCAGGACCACCACCATGAGAGTCGAGCGAATCAAAATCACGAGCAGCCAAACGACTATTACGCTCGGCTTCCGCCTCATCGCGGAAGCCACGACCTTTAGTTTTCTTCGGCGCGTCGGATGAGCCACCTGCTACGGCTGACCTTAACCGAGGTTGAACGGCGGCGCGTGGAGATTCTTCATCATCGGCAACTGCGACTGCGGCTGTGTCGTCGTCCATGAGATCATCTTCCTCAGGCTCGAAGTCGACTGCTTCCACGTCAGCTGCCGCCATTGTTGGGTCCCACACTGCTTCAATATCTCTCTCTCTCTCTTTCTCTGTTTCTCTCTATTGTGAATCGATGAAGGGATTTTATTTGTGGAAGGGAGAGATATTTCTGAAATCTGAAGTAAATATAAAGTCCGTTTTTACATGTGTTGTACGCTGACACCGATACGGACACGAGTACGACAATTCAGATTCACTTAGATTGGGTTCGGTTGGATACTTGGATTAGGGTTGAAGTCTTTGGCAACGAAGTCGATATAGAAACACGTATGTTATATAAATGGGTTATGATTGGGTAGGGTGAGTTGAGAACCAATTTAACCTATGTAAAAATCAGGTATACGGATAATAATTTATCATTTTATGTTAAAAGTATTACAAGTTACTTGAGATCGAGGATCAAATAGCTTGCGCGAGTTAAAGAGGTTGAACATACGAACGGAGTTGAGTACTGTTTAGCGTTAATGTCGTTATTCCTCTTTCTTTTTTGAATTGATTAGCCAAGTGAAAAATCTAATGTCAGTTACAAAAAAAAGGTCGCAGCAATTAATTTATGCGTGTTTTTATTTAAAACATGCAAAACAATTGTGATCGAAAATAATGAAAACAAGGACTATGATTTTGATATCAACATTTGATCTCTTGTCAAGGTCGTATTTTTTTTGACATATACATAGTGTTCTTATAATTAACGTCCATAAATTTTAACGGCCAAAATGCAATTTGTTATCATCATATTGGGGGGTTTGACAACCAACGACCAGTTGCTCACTTTGTAAAGTCATTTTCAAATTTCAGAAGAGTGAAAATATTTAACATTTGATCTCAAAGAGTAAAATGAAAACATAGTTTAAAATTTTGAAATGGTTGAAAATTTGAAAATATTATGATTTATTTATTTTCTATTTATTTTTAAAATGAACTTCTTTAAAGCTTATGAATTGTATTTTTTGTATTATTTTCACATCTATTGTAAACCTTTTACATGTTATTTTCTATATATATATTTTGGAAAGTAAAATAAATAAACTTATAAAAAACCAACCGAGTTACATATTTTTCAATTAAGTTATATAAGCTTCAATGTTTTAAACATAACGAGTTATCTGTAATACCCGTGATTTTAAGCGTTTTGGAGTGATCGACAAGGATTTTAGTCGATAGACTAAGACTATCAATCAGATAGACTAAAATCTGTCTCGACAGGTGATTTAGCCATGAATTGTCTATAAACTAAAATTGCCTTGATTAGTGATTTAGTCGATAAACTAAAGTGAGTTGTCTATAGACTAAAATTGAGAAGTGTATCTTTCGTATTTTATCTGCAACTCTGGAATCTTGTTTATTATTATTCTAATCATTACTAAACACCCCTTCTCATCAGATTTAAAACTCCTTAGTTTATTTTAGAAGTGTTTACACAATAATTCCACTACTACAGAAACAACTTACAACAACGGCTATTAACCGTTGTTAAAACAAAACACTGGCATTGTTGAAGCCTCCGTTGTTAAAAGTTTTAACAACGGTTAAATATTTTTAAAAACCCGTTGTTGAAGCTTTAACAACGGTAAATAACCGTTGTTACTACAGGCTATCCGTTGTGAAAATATGTATCTGGCGTCAATTTGTTTTTGGTAAGAAATTAATAACAACGGGTGTTTTAGAAAACCGTTGTTAACAACGGTTTTAAACTATATAACCGTTGTTATTGTTTTTATTTTTTTAAATTGTGAATTCATTAGCAACATATATACAACCCTACATTAAACCATATTTACATTACATTCAACAGCAGCAGAAGCAGCATACATCAACAACAGCAGCAGTAGCAGCATACATCAACAACAACAACAAACGCAACAGCAGCAGATGAAGCAACGACAATAACATTAAGCAACAACAGATGAAGCAGCAACAACAACAACCATAGTTACATATATACATTAAGTATCTAACCATACATCTGATCAAACCATATATACATACATTAATTTAGTTTCTAATAAACCATATTTACATACATTA
>VHZZ01000143.1:160961-188974 GCA_009801015.1 Silene noctiflora
TTGCATTAGCTCAGAAAAAATACATATAAGCTCGGATTCTTATACCTTAGTTGTACAATGCTTATATACAACTGGATGTATAATCCTATTTGTGGATTTCAACATTAAATATAATTATATTTTTCTAATTAGTTTACGAAATTTTACCGTTTTATATTCTAAATATGATTCCATTGATCGATTCGGTATTAACTCTGAAATTGTCTACATGGAATCTCAGTCATACTCAAGAACGAACATTGCTTGGTATAAGTTTAATTTTTCATAAAAGGCGAAAAGGTCTTAACCTAGCTAGTCCTTGTAGAGGAGGATACTCGATAATATATTTCAGGTTTAAATCCCCCACCTCCGATACTCTATATTGCCATTATGACTCGATTAACACATAACATAATTATTATTATACATGATACAACTCGATTACCTTAATTTAATTTCGGAACAAGTCAAGGTCAACCATCGAAACCTCATACTAAACCCTTCTCCAAAATGTTTTTTTCTACAATTTATATTTAGAATAATAAATAAATTATACAAGAACATTCATGCAAGGATGTAATGTTGAAGATGATTGGACTTTGATGATTAATACAATATAAATACTAGCAAGTAGTAAGCCGTAGCCATTTTTGTTGCTCTTTCCACCAAATTCCAAATAATTTTTCAGGGTATAAAATTACGAGTACTTTTTATTTGTAAGACGTTATTCAAGTAAATTCCGAAATATAAATCATGACGAGTCCAAATATCAACTCTTATGGACGAATCAACAAAGAAGTAATTTTCGATTTATCTCTTTAAATTATGTTTATTTGAATTTTTTTCGATTTGGTATGTGTTATATATGCGTTTCTTTATATTTTCCCGGTTAATTTGTTTTCATGATATATGCCTAATTATTTGTTTACCTTTTTTGTTTTTTTGTGCTGGGATTTTCACGCTTAATTTGTTTTCATGATATATACACAAGAATTTTTCATGTATTTATGAATTTATAGGTTATATGACTAATATGATTGAAATGCACCATTTTTCTCTAAGAATTTAGATAGTCAATGTAATAAACCATGTGAGAAGAGCTACAAGTATGGACGATAGTTGACTTTGACTTAACTGCTATTCTCTTTGTGACAGTGAATAGTTTACATTTGCTTTATGTAATTCTGATTTAGAAATGTTGGTATATATCAGACTGAAATGGATGAGAACATGAAGAGACAAAAGGAAATAGAAGATTGGCTACCAATATCATCATCGAGAAGCGCAAAATGGTGGTATTCTGCTTTTCACAATGTTACCGCCATGGTTGGTGCTGGTGTCCTTGGCCTTCCTTTCGCCATGTCTCAACTTGGATGGTAAATTTCTCTCTTTAACAATTAAATATCAAATGTCGGACTTAGTCCCTGTTCTTTTGAACTTAATTTCATCTCATTTCAGCTCGAATAGCTTTAGTCCCGTGTTCATAGAGACATGTTCATTAGTCATTACGCCTGGTTTTGGTTACGATTTGTATAATTTTCAATTTTGTACGACAGGGGACCAGGAGTGGCTATATTAGTACTATCATGGGTGATAACATTGTACACCTTATGGCAAATGGTGGAGATGCACGAAATGGTGCCGGGAAAGCGATTTGATCGATACCATGAGCTCGGACAACATGCTTTCGGAGATAAGTTAGGGTTGTGGATTGTGGTTCCTCAACAGATAGTTGTAGAGGTTGGTGTAGACATTGTTTACATGGTCACTGGTGGCAAGTCCCTTAAGAAATTCCATGACTTGATTTGTGCTCAAAAACAATGCAAGAACGATAATATTAAGACTACCTATTTTATCATGATTTTCGCCTCCGTTCACTTTGTTCTGTCTCACCTTCCTAATTTTAATGCCATCGCCGGTGTCTCATTGGCGGCCGCTGTTATGTCATTGAGGTACGTTCAATTATGCGTTTAATTAGTATCAACGTTTCTTAAAATGGTCACATATGCCTAGAGATGGCCAGCAGCACGGGCTGACCCGGCCCAGCCCGCCATGTTGAGGCATCCAGCACACAGAACGGCCTGCCCCGCCCAGCCTGCCTTCCCTCCCTGGCCTAGCCCAGGTCATGAATCCCAGGCCCAGGCCGCCTATTTAGTAAAAAAAATTACACAAGCCCACGGGCTTGGTTGGGCCAAACATTCTTCCAGCCTGGTCCGACCAAGCCCCCCGGCCGGTTCAGGGCCTGACCAGAGCAGCCCGGCCCCGGCCCCGGCCCTAAGACACCTCTACATATGCCCATCTGAAGTTTCAGGCGGCTAACCTAACAGTTGATTTCCTAAAAACAGCTATTCAACAATTGCATGGACAACATCACTACACAAAGGTGTACAACCAGAAGTATCATATGCATTACTGGGGCAGAGCAATGCAGCAAAAGTGCTAGACTTCTTCAATGCACTCGGAACAGTAGCTTTCGCATATGCCGGACACAATGTTGTCTTAGAAATCCAAGCTACAATCCCTTCTACACCGGAAAAGCCTTCGAAAGGACCAATGTGGAAGGGTGTAGTTGTTGCTTACATTGTTGTTGCAGTGTGTTATTTTCCGGTTTCTCTTCTCGGATATTGGATCTTTGGCAATGCTGTTTCTGATGATATCCTCATATCTTTGGAGAAGCCTGTTTGGCTCATTGCTTTGGCTAACTTGTTTGTTGTCATTCATGTTATCGGAAGCTATCAGGTAATTTTACTGACCTGGATCTAGATCTAGATCTTACCTTGAATGGTAAGGTAAATAATGAGTTTTCAGTTTAGTAACTGACTTCGTCACATATGTGTGCGTGTTTATGAAACCAGATATACGCGATGCCTGTGTTCGACATGTTAGAAACCGTATTAGTAAAGAAGCTCAACTTCAAGCCTACTCGGACTCTAAGGTTTATTACACGCAATCTCTACGTTGGTAAGCAATCCACTCCTAAATCACTTAAAAATACTTTATCTATGCAAGTTTCATGTATTTGACTCGTTTTAATCTTAAGACGGATATTAATTAATCAATCCATTGCCTATAATTTCACAGCATTTACAATGTTCATTGCCATTACATTCCCCTTCTTTGGTGGTCTACTTGGTTTCTTTGGAGGTTTTGCATTTGCCCCTACCACCTACTTTGTAAGTTTATTCTTTATATATAATATATAATTATTATTATTATTGCTTAATTATGACTATAATTGAGTGCATGATAGACCTGGCAAACAGATCGGGTCGTGTCGTGTTTGTGTCTGTGTCAACTTTAAACGGGTCATCACTATCCAACCCTAATCCGACCCAATTACATGAACGGGTCATTTGTCTCAACCCTAACCCAACCCATTTAATTTTTCTATAACCCAACCCGACCTGTTTAACCCATTTATCTTGTAACAGGTCATTTTTAACCCATTTAACCTGTTTAACCCAATAAATTAAGGTTTTATAACTTTATTATCCGAAAAATGATGAATGAGAATCGTTATTTTCAAGTTGTTTGGTTGTATTATTGATTGAACCCAAGTATATTATGACACTTTTAAATAAATGGGTTATTCGTGTCAAAAGAGCTCAACCCTATCCCGACCCATTTAAGTTTCGTGTCGTATTCGTGTCAACCCAATTACTTAAATGGGTCACAACCTCTCAACCCTAACCCACCACTAATTTCGTGTCGAGTTTTCGGGTTGTGTCAATTATTGCCACTGCTAGTGCATGATATGCACATTTATTTACATTTTATTGTTTGTTTATAATTTTTTGCAGCTTCCTTGCATTATGTGGCTTTCTATATATAAACCCAAGAAATTTGGCCTATCATGGACTATAAATTGGGTAAGTCACTAATTTATGTGCACAATTCAAATTCTAATATTAAGACCAATAAGTCTTGCAGAAGACGGGTCACATTTCGTCACAAACTTCGTGCTGATAAATGTGTCGTTTTTGGGTGGACTTCAGATTTGCATTATTCTCGGAGTTTTGATAATGGTGTTATCACCCATTGGAGCATTAAGACAGATCATTCTTTCTGCAAAAACTTACACATTCTACAGTTAAGAAGCTTCGTTAATCCATGGAGTAAAGACGATGACGAAATGATGAAGGCTTTGCTTATTTTTTTTACTAGGAACACATTCAAAAAAAAAATCCAGACAGTTATTATACGCTTAATTATTAAAATCCTGTATGAATAATAACATTTCGTGTAAATATTTCGCTTTTAATTAATTTACAGACCTTTTATTTTTTCGGTACGAAGATAAAAGGGGAATTTATGTGTTAAGCTTCTTCGCAAGCTTCTTATTTTGATCACAAGTAAGTTTAAAACAAAATTCGTCCACTCATCTCTAGGGTCGAATACCGGTACGTGGGGTTGATAGACCCGCATCACAAACTAGTTATTGAGAATAATATCGTAAATATTTCTAACTATATTTGTTAAGATACTCTAGGTCTCAATTATCCTATAATATCATGTAGATATTGTTTGGTTGATCTTATTCTTGTACTACAAGTCATGTATCATACAAGAACGGGCTTCCCGTGCCCTCTGGCTCTCATCAGCGAACTTACAAGCTTTATTGATGAAATTCAATAAAAATCTCGAAGCATAGTACACTTGTACATTCACATTTGAATTGAAACCTCATTTTTTTTGTGAAGCAGAGGCCCTGTGGCTTCCATTTGTATTAAGACGCCCGCGAATATGAGTCAATTTACTAGCTAAATTCATGTATCATCATTTTTCCAATATATATCATCAGAAAAGCAAATCATACGCCAAAGTTAATTTATTTTAGAACGAAATCTATGCTTTTAAGTTACTCGATATCATTAAAACTTTGGAGAAACCGTCTTTTAAGTAATATTGTGTTAATTGAAGTGACGAGTTGTTTGCATTGTTATTATTAAGTTGATTAATCAAGTTTTCATGGTTATTCAATCTCCTCCTAATAACCATCACATTGTATGTTTTCGGTCTTTTTATTATATCGAAAATGTTTCTTTAAGCGAGTTACAAGAAATAAATATGTCAATTTTATTTAGTATGTCGATAAAAAAATGTTGAATTGCTACCCATCTATCGTAAACAGGTGACTTAATTTCAGTGTCATAGTAGAATGAAACCGTCTCATTATGAGACGAAGCTAACTATTATTTTACATTAATGAGTATTCGAGTTGTACATTGAGACGGTCTCATATGCATTAAAAGGTGAAAGCGATTCAGCAAATATGAGTTTTGTGTAGCTGCTGCCGTTATGTCACTAAGATTCGTGTTAAAAACGACTAATTAACTTCTGTTCTCTTTCGCGAATTGTCTGTCATATGAGACGTTCTCAGGGTAATGTGTATTGTGTAGTTACTTATACGAATTGAGATGGTCTCGCGCTTTATTAACGTGAGACCGTGTACTAATCTTTGATTTGTTACATACACCTACTCGACTATTGCGTGGGCATCATCGCTGCACAAGGGTATACATACAACCAGACGTATCATATGCATTAAAAGGTGAAAGCGATTCAGCAAAGGTGTTAAACTTCTTCAGTGCACTTGGTACTGTGGCTTTTGCTTACGCAGGCCACAATGTCGTCCTAGAAATCCAGGCTACTATACCTTCGACCCCAGAAAAGCCCTCCAAGGATGCGATGTGGAAGGGTGTTGTTGTCGCTTATATTGTCATGGCCCTCTGCCTTATAACAGGAGACGTAAACGACTACTAGCTCTGTACTAATCAATTGCTTAATTTCACAGCATTAAGGAATATCATACTTTCGGCGAAAAATTATTCTTTCTACAGCTAGGTAGGATTCCCTCAGTCTATGACTTGAAGAATCAAGATGATGGCGAAATGATGAAACCGTCTCACACAATTACATTTCTGATACTGTAGCAATCGATTAGTATAATTTTAATAACGGATATTATTGTCAGGTCCGTTATTAAGTATCGTGTAGATATAAAACAGAACTAGGTTTATGTCCGTACAAAAAATGTACGGGTCTGTTTTTATATATATGGTTATGGTTATTCATAAATATGTTTGATTAACTAATGTAAATATAATTCAACCTAAAACTTAAATGAAAAAATATATAAATTATTATAAATCGTCAATTACTAAAATAGGCCATTTTTTCTGCCATAAAATTCGATATATTTCATTACTAATTTAAAAGGCAAATTTTATTTGTTATGGTTTCAGAATTGACGGATTTTTGTATTAGAAATACTAATCTACAGGTTTCTTTTTATTATCTGTATACTTGTGTATTTTTTTTAACTATCGGGTTTTGAATATAATTTTTTTTTTACTTGTATTTGTGTTTTTTGTTTGTAACTTTTTAATATTCACATTTTATTTGTAATAATTTTTGGAAATTTTTAATGTTGAATGAAGTTTTATTGTTAAATGTGGGGAAGAGAGAGTAATTAAAAATAATAGGAGGAGAGAGGGTAATTAATTCTCTAAATATTGTTCTTTGGCTACGACGAGGCAACATGTTCTTTCACACACATAATGGAAACTCAGGATCCGTCTCGCCCGTGGCCATCTTGTGAGGTCACACCCGATCTAAAATAACTCGAATATGTGGCATTTCAACCAAGATCATTCGACTCGACTTCTGACTCAACAAAAAATATATGATATGCCCAACTCCGATAAAAAGATAAATAATGATTAATGAACGAAAATGAGTGTAGTTTTAAGTACCCAGTGACCTGTGCCCTTAATAATCGAACTTACACAAACAAATGAAATTATCAACTCGAACTTAAAATGACCTACCTCTCGACTTCTCGAGGTGATAACCTACTTATATATAACTGAGCGTATATGTATTACTATCAATTTTTAAAGTTTCTTGAGTGACACGGTAATTTTTGAGTTTAAAACTTTGCATAGAAAATCACAAACTTTACAACAAAGCTCATATTTTACCCAAATCAAATAAAACTCAACCGGAATGATACGTGTATTCGACAAAACCTGCACGACTTAAAACGAGCAAGCACGCACATAATTACGAGATTGTCATGCCATGAGGATGTAATGAATACTCCTAATATGCGTAGTATGACCATATGGATATTGTAACCAAACCGATATTCCAAAATCATTCCATTAAAATTAAAGAAACGGAAAAAAAAAAAAAACTTTTATCGCTCCATGTTTGGTCTAATCTCTCTCTTGAAAAATTGTCTTTGATCTATACAAGTTTGCCCATATCAACAAACAATAGAACCCCTCAAAAAAAAAAAAAAAAAAAAAAAAAAAAAAAAAAAAACTATGAACTTTCAGCCTTAGATTCACTTTGGTTAGAACATTTCTGAATTCTGAGTGGGAAAACCATTTCACCAACTACAATATTTGCTGTAATAATTACATAAATTTTCAAAAAAAACAGACAGGGGTTAATGCAGCGGATATAAGGTCGTGTTTTGTTAATAGTATCTACCTGGTCTAGGCTCGAACCCTCGTGAATAAGGGCCGGCAGAAGACCTCCATCCCTCTCGCCATTGTCGTCCAACACTGCCTCTTTCCTCTGCGTAATTTGAAGTGTCATTTGGATTTTTCGACATGTTTTTCTTCGTGCCATTCCTCATCTCTTCTTCAATGTCATACTGGGTTCGCTGCAAAAGATATAGCAGTAATTTAAGTTCGGAGCCTCTTTACGCAGACATTAATAAGTCCAGCGCTGGACAAGGGGTAGCCATTCAACACAACGACCCTTGGCCTATGTTACTTTGACACTCACTTTTGGAGATGTGCATGTGTCCGACATGACACCAAGAATATGAGCAGGGAATCCGGTGCCTTACTCTTACCAATCAAGCTGACACTTCTTCTAGAAGAGCCCAAAAGGCTGGTCCGCGTGACAGGTAAAGGAATACACTTTGTATGAAACATTTAGTAGGATACAGAGCATCTAATGATTTCAGATGTTATGTCGCAAGCATATTTTTCTTTCACCTTAAGACACGAATATTTTAAATTTGTAACTACGTTTTGAGTTTGAAGATGTGTACGTGTATCATCATTTTAGGACAAGGGTCTCGTGTCATAAAAAATGCTCATGCAATGTCCTACACTGGAATATGTACCAGTGTTCGACACCCGTGTGGCCGCGGCCGTGCCCAGATAACGTAGCTCTTCCCTATGCCATGAACTCAAAAGTGACTTTCAAAAAAATGATTTTCAATTTCCGATCAGTATCTAGTTTCAACCTAAAGCATGACAATGTCTCCTGTGAAAATAATTCGTTGAACAATTGTAAGATCTTCCCACTTTGGAGTGAATTAAGACTGTAACACAACCTTTTACAAGAGCTTACCTCACAAACACGCTAACAAATCATAGTTGTAAGACATTAATATTTGTTTTCCGAGGAAAGTTGACAACATTAATAGTCCACAACATGAAAGGATGCAAGGGCTTGTTCACATTACCTGAGTAGGGTCTGACAGAACAGCGTAAGCTTCGCCAATCATCTTGAAAAGCTTATCGGTGTTCTTATAGACCTCATCCACTATTTCCTTCCAGAGTCCATCATCTCCGCTTTCACTTCTGGCCAATGATTGACCAGCCTACACCAACAAAGACTATGTCAGTGAAGCACATTGACTGCGCCATCAAATGGATTTGAGAGGGCCTTATTTAAAATGTTAAGGTGAGACTCCAAATTATAAGTTTGCCAAATTTGCTATTGAAGTAAAAATAGAAATTTATCTCACCTCAAAGAAATAGGCATGACTAAAAACCCCCCACAAATAAATTGAAAGTTCAATATTCTAACTGATAAGAGTACTATTGAACTAATGAAGTTGAGACCCCTTATATTTTGAGGCCCTATTTTTAGAACTTATTGAACGTGCACAGGAAAAGCGGACAAATGACAGCTTGTGTAAAGAATGTAACCTTATCAGGATGATGCCTTAGAGCAGCTTTACGATAAGCTTTCTTCAGGTCTGTGCCTGTGACTGAAGCCTCCACTCCCCTGTCATAAATTTTTGAAATAGGAACTGATATTAGTAGACACAAAATCATTTCTCACTACTCACTAAATCCACAACAGGCATCAAAATTCCAATGATATTTCAAGGTATCATTCGTAAACATGGATTCTTCAGTATGAAAATCTACAATTCAGATGTAAGCAGTCTTACCCTAGTATTGTTAACACAGCTATGGAGGCTGTGATTGGATGACCCCTATTGAAAATTGTGTCGAGAATTGCATCGAGTGACAACTATTTCATGATAAAAACAAGTGCAGCCAGTTTTACAAATTTTCAGATGAAACTGTCAAATGGAGAGTTGACTATTGACATTATGAGGAAATTTTTGACAGTTAATAGATAAATTTTTGATAGCTTTCTACTTAAATGGCTTGATCTCACACTAATGAGATCATGTCACAGGAGACCAACTGGGCTAGTTCAGTGGCGCATTTTTCTTTATTCGATCATAATCCGTAACCGATAATTAAGTCTTTGGCTCCAGTGGAAAGAAGGGAAAAAGTAAACATTGGCTACGAATACTTACAAGATGAGATAAAAATTTAAAGGTATCCCTCTTTTAGCCTGTTCCTCCATCTGATAGAGCCTCTGACGTGCTTGTCTCAGATCACCTACTGTGCCTGTTGGCACGGATGCTCCCAGTGGATTGCTCTTCTCTTCTATGTGCTTAGTTAGCAGAGACACAAACATCTGAAGATCTTTAGCCGCTTGATCATAATCTCTTATCAACTCAAACAAAGTGGCTCTTCTGGATATTGCCTGAAATTGCTCAATAGTTAGATCTCTATATTCAATGCAGGAAACAATAGAATATAATCACCGAGAATTAAACCAACACTAGATGTCATTAGAGTATACATTCAACAAAAAGTATCAATCATCTTAAACAAGGCAACTCTTCTCGATAGAGCTAATATACAATGGTTAGACCTATATGCAGAGCAGTAACCTCGGCCAGAAAAATATAGCCAAAAATTAAACCAATGCTAGATGTTATAAAGTGTATATGCAATTTCACATGTAACAATAAGAAAATAGCACCAAAAAGTTAATACATGAAGCAAACCTTCAAATAATTTGCATCCAGTGCAATTGCCAAACTGCAATCGGCAATGGCATCAGTGATATTACCCAATGCTTGGTAAGCAGCAGCACGATTGCCGAAACAGACAGCAGCAAAGGGACGTGACTCCACATTGAACGACAAAGCAGCTGAATAATGTTCAACAGCTTCTGCATGCCTACCTTTTTGAAAAGCTCTATTACCTGCAGACTACAATCAACAGCAGATAACTCACTTCACAAATAACCAAAACACTTGGAGTTTGTTTGGATACAATAGTAAGAGAGAAGCGAAAGGAAAGGAATAAACAAAGCAATGGTGTTTTCTTTCAAACCTTTCCTAGGTGTGAAGGATTTTATTGTTGGTTCAAGGAGGGAAAAGGATCCGTCCATAAGTCCATTACCTTCCAACCCAACTTGCTATCCGAACAAGGGATTTACTTCCGGTCTGTTTCCTCCAAATTGTACCATCCAGACAAACGGATTTTAATTTGGGTTCAGGGAGGGAGAAGGATCCCTTCATCATCCTTCAGCGCAGCTCGCTATCCATGCAAGGATTTCCCTCCCCTCCTTTTCCCTCCAAGTAGGTTTCATACAGACAAAGGGTAAAAGAGTTGCTAGTGACAACACTGACCAATTAAACCTAATTAGCTTCCTGAAAAGTATATATTGAACTATACATAATTAATTTTTCCTAGGATACTCCAATATGCCATTATAAAGAATCTTCAATAAAGGTCACTGGCTCACTGCTGACTTTTATTAAAGAGCAAAATCTGTTTTTTCTACTGTGTCACTCACCCACTTCTCTTGGTTTCAAGCAATTATATTCAAATACTGTCAGTGAGGCTATTGCAGTTATTTGTAAACAATCTTTGCCACTTTCCCAGAAACAACTTTGAATGATTCTAAAACGTCGTTACACTAGTGCCTCAAGAGGCTCCCACAAATGGAGGGTATTTGATGTACACAGCTTTACCCATGTATTAACAACTTTGAAGGACTCTGAATCAATTAGAAGGAATATATTGTAATAGTCCATTATTTGGATAATGGAATGGGTAAATAAGAAACAACGGAGAAAACATACTTATACTCGAGTCTTAATTACTATGTGAATGGAAATCATCAACAATATCACCTTTACAATTATAGCATATAATTGTTATATCCTGTATAACACATGCGAAGTTGGAACCAAAAACTTAAAACAAACCACTGACATACCTTATGTCGTACTAGCTCACGTACAGTTGAAAGCTGAGGTATTAGTGACTCAAGACTCTCGGTTCCAAACCTATGACATTAAATTCTCATCAATCTTCTTGTCGGACGAGATGGATGCTAAAGCTTTATCAAAAGAAGATAGTGAACAAATACTTAAGGAAACACTTACTTTGCCACCATAGAATTCCATGTCTCTTGCTTCTCCAGACATTCAAGAGCTTCCTCCAGCTTTCCTAAATAGAAGTTTGACTTGAATATTAAACCAAACCGCCATGTACGGAATGAGTAGTTCTCTAAAATTTCAGCATCCATATTGGATAACAGGTCATTGGCACCCGATATAGAAAAATTCCTTTCAGCAGGTTCTAGAGTCTCCTCACACAGCTGTATAACCTCTTCGTACTTCCGCAACTTCACATGAAAAACATTTCATAATCAAGACTATAAAGTTAAACAATATTGCTTGCAATATAAAGATTGCCATGCAGGTGAAAAAAGAGATAAAAAGAGCATTTTCTCAGACACAGACTGCATACCATGAAAAGTGCTTCAGCTTTACTTTCTAGTAACTGCTCTGAGTATGGGCTTATAACTAAAGCCTCTGCAATGATCTTCAATGCACTTTCAGTATCACAGAACGTCTTTTGCCGTAAAAACAAAGTGGAACGATCCAAGCATTCAGATACTTTCTGCCATTGTAAAAGAAAGCATTCTTACTTAATCTATAACAAACGAAAGTTATAACTGTAAACGCCGGGTAGAAAGCTAGAAACTATGGACCATCATAAATATGTTATCACAAGCCAACTAAGGTGCATAAATACTCTTATTAGACGAGGGTAGTGACTAGAAAGAGGTCATCAACTCAAAGATCATAGCTTCACAAGCAGACCATGAATTATTCCAAGAACATGGACATTCTTTGATTATGGGTAAATCCACAGTATATATAAAATTCGGTAGCCTGCTAGAGACAGATATCAACAAAAAGAATCCTCCTCAAATGGCCAAACAATAAATACCATCATCTTTTTCTTCACAAGAAAAGCAAATGTCAAAGCACCTATAACAAGCAAAATGTCAATGGTTTTCCTTTGTACATCCAGAGCAAATTGTTACATAGGCCTGACAGAAGAATCCCTAACCAACAACGACAACATTACCACCCCAGTGCTTTCAAAGGTTTATGCATTTGGCAAGCTTAGGGAGATCAGATGTACATATAAACAAAGAGAGATAGTGTTTCACGATGACTCGTGAAGAAAATTGTTTCGTAAACATCGGCCTACTGCAGCTTCTTAATCGTAGACAGGACAACATGAATAAAGTTTTGTGAGCAATTTTACTTTATTCCCTCATATTGCAAAGCTAAAGAATAGTGGGTCTTTGGTCTATCGGAAACTGATAAGGCAGCATCCCCAAAACCAATTTTGAAGAATAAAATGCTTGCCCCCTTCTATTTGTGCAACTTTCCTTGTAGAAACAAGAGTCATGAGGGCAGGCAGAAATGCCTTGCGATCTGAAGGACAGCTACGAGCCTACGATACTGGTATCAACACTTACCAAAACCTATCAGCTCATTTCATATTAATTAAGTTGGTTTTCTCCGCATCTCCAGTCAAGGTCTCGCATACAGAGTATGATGTTGCTATAAAGCTTCTGTGAGTAGCCAATATTCCCCCATCTATCCTCAGCTACATACAGATTTCTATCACTGCTTTAAAATTTAAATCTAGGCAAAGTATGCGATGCGAGGAACCAAAGAATAGACGGGTAGCTTGATGCCGAATACCAAGCATTGTCCAACTAGTTACAGTACCTGAGCCTTTTGTAGGCCATCAGAAGCTTCTAGAATAATTTTCCGTTCCACACAAACATCGGTAGACTGCAACAATTTCTTGAAATAACGGGATGCATCGCCAATTTCGCCAAGAGCAAGATAACAGCTTCAACAACAGAGAAGAAGGAATGAAAAAGAGGCATAAAGTAGCACAAAAATAAATCATACAAAATAATCCACATTTATGGCTCAAACATAATAACAGGGCCAAATCCCGGACATCAAAACACCATGGAGCGATTAATTGGAGAAGCTGAGCTTGAATCCTTGTGACCTTGAAAAGTCTAAGAACTTTTGCCCAAGGCTAGCTTTGCTCCAACAAGAGAATTTATGGACCAAACGCTTAAGAGTTCAAAAAGACAACAGGGAACAGCGAAATTCCAATAGCATTAATAGAACATCATTATTCCTTTTAAAGTACATTTCCAATTCCATTGGAGACAAAGAACCACTATTCTTTCGCTTTAGAGTATGGTGGAATAAAATAAAATGGATCACTAAACTGTTTTGTGCTTTTTGTACAATGAACTAGCAGTTCGTCGACACAATTTTCAATATGGGTCGTCCCGAAACTACCTCTGTTTTTTTCTAGCACAAGGCCAAAGGCTGCGTAACCCAATCCCTGTATATCGTAATAGGTGGAAAGCCTTTGGCGCACTAGAGTACTGATGGTGTTGAATCATTTTCTTAAGCACCAATCTCCGAATGTTGGTCCAAAAGATTTTAAGATTTCAGAATGATTTTTGCTAGACGCTTTACAATTCAACCTATATAACTTGATCATCATAATTTCTAACACGTAATACTCTTTGATTATGAAAAACTGACTGAATGATGTATAACAAAGGAGTTGGACATTCTAATTTACACAAGTAGATAACATCATGGACGTGGTTAGAACAACTGATGAAATCACATCACCCTATAAAATGGAATCAACCTGAAGTTCTGAATACTAATTATTGGGCTCCTCAACAAAGAGTAGCGAACTAGTAAACTACAGCACCAAAAACAATGCTCCTTTATCACATGACATAAGTAGAAACAAATATAAGAAAGAGATGAGTATTACTTTGCAGCTCTAAGTTGGACCCTGAAGAAGTTGGGATCTATCTCCACAGCAACCAGGCAATCTTGTAAAGCTTCACTCATTCTTCCAATGGACATGCGTGCTGCAGCTCTGTTACTGTAACAAAGAACCAAAGATCGGAGACAGTCCCTGGATGTCTCATGTTGAGGAATGCAGCTCAACCCCTGGGTATAATAGTCCTCTGCTTTCTTCAAATCTCCATTAGCATATGATTGGTTTCCCCTGAAGCCATCTATAATAGTCAGCATAATTCAAATATTCACACAGAACAAAACTCAAGTTGAGCTTAAAGTAAAGGAAATATTCCCTCTTTCTCATTTTTATTGTCCCCATTTGACTTTTGAAGGTTAAAAGGACGTCAACTCTTACAGATATTTTTCTCAAAATAGTTATCCTAAATAATATAATGTGACAAGCTTGACATTGTATCTCTACATAGAGTATATTTTAAGAAACAAATAGTCGAAGTTGGAAACAGTTGACCACCAAAGTCAAATGGCAACCATAGAAATGGAAAGAGGCCATGCTAAAGACAACTTGAATATTGAAACATTAGAGCACCTTAGACGCCACTTCTCACACGCCGCTTGTGCTGCACGAGCCGCTGCTGTTGGAGAATCGATCCCTCTCTTGGTCTCCTCAAGACTACAAGCATCAGCCGCTCCTCTTGTTGGAGAGGCAATCTTTATACCGATACCACTTTTAAAAGGAGCATTATATATACCGTCATTCTGCCCCACTTGTGATGAAAGCATAGAAACATTAGAAATTGGAGAAAATTGCAATGGTGATGTGGCATCAGAAAATGAATCTATCGAAGAGGGGATACTTATATTTTGACCAACTTTCATTCGGTTTTTCTTTCTTTGATGACGTGTGGCAGTTGAAGGTTGGCCATGGGAAGAAGAGGAAGCAGCAAATTTAAATGAAGACCCGCTACTGCTAATAGAACTTGAGGCAGAGAAATATTTAGTTTGATCACTATCTTCTACCTCATACTTTGATTTAACTTCACTTCGCCTGTCATTATCCAAATCCTTTGTCCTATCTACATCTGTATTTACATCGCACCTTGAAACAGGCACATTCTCTTCTCCGTGATTAAAATCATTGCCGTCATTTATGTCCATGCGTTGTGTAGCTGTAACCAGTTGCTCATCTGCTGCATCATCAACTGCCAATGAAGGCTCTCTATCTGATTGAGGATCATTCTGGACTTCAAAACCCGGAGAAATGTCCATAGGAGAGTGAGAATCAGAAGGTTCGTGTTGCATGCTTGTTTCCATCGGTGAAAAATTATTCACAAGAGATCCAATGACTGGGTTAGGCACTTTCACCTTTCCTTTCCTTCCTCTGGACGAAGGAATTTTAGCTGATCCTTTTTTTGAGTGAAATCCCAGATTTATAGTCGATGCATTAAATAAACTGTCTTTTGGGGCCGGTGTTTTAAATTCAACGCTGGACATCCTTGTACCTTCCTGTTTGCTAGTAAAACTAAAACCTTCCCTCTTCTCGGTTTCATCTGAACAAGAAACTTGATAATTACCCCTTACAGGCTGAGAGTGGAAGCCACTGGGCGGGAAAGATGGTTTTGACAATATTGGTGTACCTGATACTCCAGAGCTCTTGTTAAGTTCAGGAACTTGGCTGGCAGTTGTATGTTTGTCCCGTTCTCCAGCCAAGGAAACATTTTCTGAGAAACTTGATTTTCTACAAACTTCTTCCCCTAAACCTCTATGCGTTGTTTTCCTTAAAGATGCAGACTCGTTCATATTAACATTATTGGATGAACTTTCTAAACCAACTCCAATTTTCAATTTTTCCATCTCACCCAAAACCATTGTATCGACATTCATCTCCTTTCGCGTGGCATTACCTTTGTCAGGATCCTCTAACTTTAAATTCTTAATGTTATCAGGAAGAGTGCTATCTACAACAGAATCAATCTTTGCCCTACTACTGCCAAATAAAGAATCACTATTACCAGGTGTACTAAAAGCAAAATTACGACCACCATCATCACCATTGTCTCTGAGATTCAATTTCCTCATGTCATTTGGAAGTTCGGCACCCAAAGGAATAGCAGTCGAGCCACTCACATTAACACCACCACCACCACCATGTGAAACCCCAGATACACCCAATCCTCCATTAGATGAACCTATGTTCATCTTTTTCAACTCTTGAGAAAGTTCAGACGGCAATCCATTATCCATCCCTTTGCTAGCATTAACATTCCTATCATTCAACTTATCAGCTGACTGACTACTACTATTACTACTTTCATTAGCAACCCTCAATTTCCGTATTTCGTCAATAAGTTCATTTCCCACATTCTCAACCTTATTTGTTACCTTCAATTTCAAATGTCTTCTCCTATTCACAGATACACCATCACCACCAACACCACTACTTTTACCATTATCATTATCATTATCCTCCAACCTAGATGAAACCCCTATCACATCTTCGACACCGAGTCGAAACGGATTGAAACCTAGATCATTTTTCCTGGTTTCTAAGCTACCCTTTGACTTAGAATTCAAAGATTTTCTAGACTTAGCCATCCTTGGCTTTGAAAGACTTGAACTTGAACTAAATGTAGGGTTTTCAACCCCCAATTTGTAGGTCCCAGATGCATTAAACTCAAAATTTCTACCAAAATCACTCGAATTTTGAAACCCAGATGGTCCATATGGATTCATATTCAATAACAAACCAATTATTCAATAATTTACGATAAACCCACAAAAATCCAACAAAAAAATAACCAAAAATCTTGTAAAAATCTCACCTTTGATATTGTTAGCGTTGTAATTTCCCAACAAACAGCTGAAAACATGTCGAAAATGAACTCATCAAATCAAAGAACACCCAAATTTTCCCTCTTTTTCTCATTTACGAAGATGCATGCGATATGTTCGACGAAATGCCTCAAAGAGTAATTAATCCAAAAGTCGTGTTTTTGCTTGGAGGTGAAGGCATTAATGATTAGGATGATGTTGATTATTTATTAATATGATCCAAGAATAATGATTTGGGGTAAAATTGTTAAGGAAGATTAATCGTCAATTTTTAATGGAGATGTAATTAATTAAAGTTTTTTTTTTTTTTGTGCAATTTAATTAAAGTTTTCTATGTTTATGATCGATGGTGTGAATTGATAACGACGTATGTTGATTAAAAAAAAAGTGCAACGTTCATGTGATTAATCACTTCGTTTTCTTTAGTCGATTTCATTTTCTCAGGTCGGTTTTAAATTAATAAAAGTATTATTTATACAGATTTCATTAATATGAACTCGTTAAAATGAAAAATTATTTCCTAGTTATAAGAATTTGTTTTATAATATTCTTATGGCTTAGACAAAAATACGTGTGCTTTTGTCATTTTTGTTTATTAAACTCCAAAATGTGGTTTATCACATAAAGAACTAGTTTAGATTTCGCGCAATGAATGCGCGGTATTTAAAGTTTTTATTTTTATATTACTCAATCATGTTAGATTAATACCTAATTAATTTTTCATATTTCACATCATTATATTTTGATATGAAAAAAAAATTAAATTGTAAAATTATACAATTAAACTGTGTAAAATTGAACTGTACAATAGTAAGAAAAAAAACTGAAACTGGAAATTTATTGAAGAGAATTGAGTAATATGTTAGAAATGTATTTTTGTAAAAAGTTTTTTGTTATGAAACTAATCAGAGTCTAGTCATTCTCAAATAATAGAATCAGTAAAAGATTTAATAATTTATAGTTTTATATTATTTGTATTTTAATTAAAATATTGTAGTTTAGTGTTTGGTGAAAATTATATAATTTGATGAAAAGATTAATTTTAATGGAAAGAATTATATAATGAAATACATCATAATAACTATTAGTTCTCTTATTTAGTGAATACAATAGTTTCCTTATTTAAAAAGATGTTTTTTTGTGGAAAAATTTTTTGATTTCACCTATTCTTTTAGTAGATAGAGGATTTATTAAGTAAGAAAATTTCTTCATTTTGAGATAAGATTTTGTAAAATGAAGAGAAGTGTAGTTTTGTGTCTGATTTCACGAAATCTTGTGTTTTTGGTGCGTGTAGCACAATTTACATGTAAAATACGAGTTTTGTGGAAAATAAATTATCCAAAAAATGTAGGAATTTCCTCAACATGATGACAAGTTACAATTACTTGCATATTTGTAGCCTTGTATGTTTCATAGGTTGAATCATTGAGCAATTTATTATTGTCATTTGTTCAAAAGTGGGAATTGAATAACATTAGTGAGTTAGAGGATCGTGAGAGTGTAAAAGAACCCTCGAAATAAGTATACGTCTTTTGATAACTAAAACATTTAAACTTCACTATGTCAAACACTGGCGGAGCCAGTGGGGTCGAAAATATTCAGTGAGGGTGAAAGGGTAATATTATAAGGTAACCTTGAAAAAAATCAAAAAATTTAACTAAAAATTTCGAAATTTTCAAACGCCAGAGGGGATGACCGCCCTGCACACCACTGATACCAAATATCTTACTCCTTATGTGATAGGTAATACGGAGTGTAATATACATCCACAAACTTTCGTTGAAATATATACATTTTTTTTTTTTTGCAGCTTAATATATACTACCTCCGTCCCGGTCATTTGTTGTACTTTTCCATTTTGGAGTGTCTCGGTCATTTGTTGTCCTTTCTATTTTAGGATTGCATTTGATGAATAATTTTATCTTTCACCTTCAATTTAGTCCACTTGTCATGTTATAATTGACTCCTTCCCCTTTTCTTGGTCTTTGTGCCAAAACCAAAGGATAACAAATGACCGGGATAGAGGGAGTACATTTTTGAGAGGCATAAAAGAGGCATACAAGTAGTAATTTATTTTAAGATTTACCCGTTAGACTTACACATAACTTGACACAAAGATAACGTAGAATATTGCTAGTTAAGCACATGCATTCTATAGTAGCTTCTCTTATTTAAGACGGAATGTGTCCTTCTTACAATATCACAAGCTTCATGTAATTTTCACTTGATTTGTCACTTGCATATTGTAAGAGAGAAATTATCCGTCTTCAACTTGTGACGGATAGTGTCCGTTTTTAACGAGAATCTGTGTTCTTATAGTAATGATTTCCATACAATTGGCAAACTGCATAAGCATTTTCCATCCAAAACGTCACAAGTTGAAAACGAATAGTGTCTCTCTCACAATAAAACAAATGGGTAGGAAATGGAGCATCCATATTTAACGTCACTTATATATTGTGAGAGGGACACTATCCATCCGTCTTCAATGACAATTTGTGTTTTCCATCAGTTTGTATGTAAAATGGGGTGTAAATGTGATCCACATAGGTGGTGCCATATGCCTTGGACCCCACGTCAATTATCCACCTCGGCCCTTTACTTAAGCGACACTTGGCTCCTCTGCCTTGCTATGGCCACCAATTCATAATTACTCATTTATTTTGGAGGGATATTCTACATGGTACCCCTCAATTTTTCGACTTTCTACATGGTACCCTTACACTTATAAAAACATACATGATACCCCTAATTATTGTCTTTATCACTAAGTGTACCCCTAAACTTCATTTTTCGTCAATTAAACTCAGTTTTAGGCGTTAAGTGATTACTTTGACACGTAACCAAGCTTGTCATTTATCATCTCATGACATAAGGACTATATTAGGCTCAATATCCATCTTTGGACGTGATAATTTGGCAGGGGATCGATAAATTTTCCATCAAAATTTCTTTAGCCCATTTAGCCCATATATATCAATAAATATTAGGATCGAAACGGATATTGAGCCTAATAGAGTCCTTATGTCATGGGATAATAAATGACAAGCTTGGTTACGCGTCTAAGTCATCACTTAATGCCTAATACTGAGTTCAATTGATGGAAAATAAAGTTTAGGGGTACATTTAGTGATCATGACAACAATTAGGGGTACCATGTAAAAAGTCGAAAAATTGAGGGATACCATGTAGAATATTCCTATTTTTTACCTATTTTTTATTATTTAATAATAACAAAAAACAAAACATACATCTTACCAAGTATTATAAAATCGTTGTATATCGTATATTTATATGACAAATCTTATTTGAAAATTTTGTTTTTCCATAGATGCAAGTCATGCCAAGTGTTAATGTAAATTTTTGAAATATTAATGCCGAAAGAGAGTATCAGCATACATAAATTTTTGAAGTATTAATGCCGAAAATTTTATTTTCTACAAAAGCTTATATGCCTGTAAACTATTATAGCATATACTTTACAAAAGCTTGAGCAATATTGAGTAATGCACCTATCTATCTACATTCACTTGAACCTCGACTCGTGAAATGCCAATCGTCGACTAATTGTGATTTTCTGCCGAATATCAGTTGTCATGATTCTTGAACCATTATTGAACCCGAGATGTTGAGAAGCGACAAAGTTCAAACTTGCCTACTTGTAGCGGGGAGAAAAATCACGCGTATATTCCTAAACCGAGCTCCTTCGGATTAGACTCCACCATCCAAGGAGACCTGTAAAATGTTGGATAATCAAGAGACATACATAACATTTTGCAAAAAAAATGGCAATAAAAGATATTAAAACATGTATGTGAACTTACTTGTTCATCGCAAAATTGAATGTTCCTTGAGCAGCGCGCTCCAATAGAACTTTCCTAGCCTCAACTGCAATGCCTTCAGGCTGTATATAAATCAAGAGTTAACTGTTAAAACAGCATGAGCATAAAATACCTATAGTTCACTCTTTGATGACTTATTGACGAGCCTCTAGCATACCTCTTCTGGAAACCATACTCCTGGTTGCGTACTACCTTCAAGGACTGCAAGAACAAATGCAGCGGTAGATACTCCTACTGATCTGAAAGACATAAAAACACGCATATTAATTTTTTTTTTTTTTTTTTTTTTTTTTATTCTCCCTTTAGTTATATGGTCAATGGATTCATCGTAGACTGCAGGAGAGTCTCGTAATAAGTTTCTGTGATCTTATAAACTCAAGAAAATCACTGATGCAAAAGATTTAGAATATGCTGCATTGCTGCTTCTGAGAGGTCCAGCAACTTTTTATGTTAGTTATTGTCGTTTTCTGCAGCGTAGCAGCACGACAAAAACTTCCAAAGTTTATTCAACCCATTTCTTGAACTGCATATACATATTGTTCATACTTACACAGACAATTGCTTGTGACTGAATATACCAACTGTATTCTGTCCATTTGAGCATTCCAGATCGACCTGTTAAAAAATGGAAGATATCAAGCATATATCCACGAGGATGAGAAACTTATGCTTCAAATAATATGAAGCCTCTTTCTCTGATTATGAATCCATAATTCATCAGAAGAAAAAGGGAAATTTAAGGCTGAACGTAGTGATTTTATAGAATCAATGCAAGAATGCCTTACTCTCATTGAAACACGTTCTCCAGCTATGCCGTCAACTGCTCGAACTACAGGGTCAAATAAGTCAACCAACTGCTCGACCTTTTTTCTGTCCTTCAGAAATTCCTGCATGTTATACTTGTGTAAGTGAATCGAGGAAGTGAAGCCTCCATGGCTGTTTGATATACAAGATTTACATAATTACATGCACAGGCGTAGTAATAAAGCAAATTTGACGTAAGTAAAATGGCTTACTAAGTTGGCTGCATTTCTTATTGTGATTTTGTACCAGACATTTGATGCAATTCTTGATAGACGGTCCTTAACACAGGTAAGAATTCGTAATTCTGACACCCCCCCCCCCCCCCAACACACTCTACTTGGCCATGCCTAGATAGATACTACCATATGCTACCAAAGTACAAGGTACCCGCTGCCAATAATTAGCTTAAAGAACACGCATACGAGTATACAAATAAAGGTAAAATGCTGCAGCCTTTTGTCATTTGTCTAATAAGTGAAATTATAGCAGAACAAAGAGGTGTTCAGTAGTATATGTACACAACAAGAAACTGCAATTTTGGGTTTACCTAGCTTTCATGTCTTAATTGACAAAGAGGTAAGGTGACCAAAAACGTTTCTATAGAGCGACAATAGTACCCCCAATGCCATGGTTTTCAAAAATTACATCCAAACTTAGCAAGGGAAAAAAAACATAATTTTACCGGTGATAGAAGGTTTGTCATTATCACCATTCCCCAATTCCAGAAGAAGGGTGAAGTCCCAAATCTGGCGCTGACGGTTGGTATTCCAAGAACTTCATGCGTACTTCGAACTTCTGGCAAATTCCTGGAAAATGATATTGTTGCATATAATTCTACTATTCTTTCTACAGAACAAAACACTGACTTCGTATTCAGTATGAACCAAGTAGCTTACAACAAAAATACGTCCTTTTTTCTGATCCCTTTTCCGAAATCAACATTAACCATCCCACTATAAGGCTTTAGTTTCACCTTTTCACCTGTATCCACAACAAGGGCCAAGGGCTCGTTAGAAAACTGACAAACTGACAAGGATAACAAATGAAGTCAACCAAACAACGAGAAGCAACAGAAAAGAACAAGACCTTTCTTATAAACAATCACTTCCTCTCCTAAAAGTAAAAAACTGGTAGACAATATTGTTGGCCCGGCACCACCAGTACCTGCTGTGTAGTATGAGAATCTGAAAATAGCATGCACCATATAAGACCCCATTAACTCTCATAAGAAACTCTTAATTGCTGATAGCATTGAGTGATAGAGACATTAATACATGAATGACATAACAAAGATAAGATTGATACTCCTATAAACCTTAAACATAAAGCAGCATAAAGTCAAATATATAAAGGCAGTGTATAGAACATCATCTTAAGATGTTCAGGAAGAAGAATTACTACCTGAGTCGTTCAGGCTCAGTTTCCGCTTCATCTCGTGCAGCTCGGACAAGTTCTGCAGCCATCACTGCCATCATAGTTTCACAGGAAGAAAATTAAATCGCATTAATAACATACAATATTTTTAGAAAAACTTAAACGGATGATGAGGGCCCCTTTAAATCTCACAAGTTAATACACGTGTCCCTTACAACCACAAAATTTTACCCTAAGGATATAAGGAATTTCACAGGTGTATACAATGACTGAATGAGCTGTGTCAATAATTAAGGAAGCAAAAGGAGATAAAAGTGAGGAAATATAGATTGTTCAAATATGAGAACCATTGCTCACTCCAGGATAGATCCCAGCAGTTGTAATAGCTGGAATGTTGGCAGCCACTGCATCTTTGCAATAAGATTTAGCACGGAAAGCATAGCTTGTATCATCACAAACATCAACATATGCCGTCTGTAAGAAGATCCACAAGTATGAACCCATCAAATACCCAAGTAAACTAGCTATTACTCCATATTGTACGACAAACAACAGTTAGAACATCACAGCACAAATGGCACCCAAGTTTTAAAAGTATCTTGAATTTTGATAATTACCTCATCTCACCTTGGTACGAATAGCAGCTTCCAGTACACTGCATGTTTCTGCCTGCTGGAAAGGCCCAGCAGTGTGAACCACAAGATCAACATCTGCAATGAAAGTAGAAAGAAATTAGACCGTAAAAAATTTATTTCAATTAGAAAATTAATATGAGCAGCCAGCACATTTTTTCCTGATTAATAACTATGCTCTGCACTCCAACAATTTGGAGAGCACTTAGATAGCATCTTGGAAAGCTCCTACTATACACACTCTTAAACCATACAATTGAGAGGGTAAATATCCTTGGTACATTTTACTCTCCAACATTTTGGAGAGGACTTAGAATCTTAGATAGCATCATGGAAAGCTCCTATTATATATGCTCCGAAACCATACAATTGAGAGGGTAGCTCTTTCCCTTCTTAGAGTTACCTAAATATGTTGTTAAAGCAGTGATCATCTCATAGAATTGCTTTGTCAATGGTAAAAACATGAATAAATAGGATTGATCACAAGATTCACACCCACCTAATTTTACATAGACCCTTAGTCTATATGGAGTTCAACGCCACCTTCTGTCCTAAATTTATTGCCCCATTGATGTTGTTGGTCAGCCAATGTAAACGTTTACCATTATCTTCAACTATATATAGAGATACAATATAATGTTTGTCATGTACTCATGTTTGATCAATCAAAGCAACTATTTCAAATGATCATTTCTAAAATTAAAAATTATTGTACACTGTGCAAAAACATCGGTCCGAGATTCAGAGTTGACAACATTTGACCAACAAAGGCAAGTCTTCAATCCTGACTTCGCATTGTGTAGTGTTGTACATTGTAC
The DNA here is from genome assembly GCA_009801015.1 of Silene noctiflora. NCBI lineage: Eukaryota > Viridiplantae > Streptophyta > Magnoliopsida > Caryophyllales > Caryophyllaceae > Silene > Silene noctiflora. The sequence continues at coordinate 185,494 of VHZZ01000143.1, forward strand.
CATAAACAACTACACAAGATAGGCCAGATAATGTATGAGTAGTATGACTGTTATTTTAAACTGGCTGTATGCCCATATCACCTGAATAAAAAGAACTAAACTAAAAGGGGTCACAAAAATTCCTTAAATATGAGCCAGAAGTTAATCTGATCAATCTTTTTGGCGTGGGAGGAGTGACTACCACGAGCTTCAAGGTTGCTCATTGCTGATCTGGAACCACACGTGGAACTGAATCTTGATGCTTAACGTGATTACTTTAATTTCTACCATTCCATATAGACGATCTTATGCAAACAAAATATGCAGAAGCAAGAGCAAGAATGCTCCTCAGCTCCTCCAGTCCTCCTAAGCATTCAACTAAAACCTAGACAACAATTACAGAATTAAACAAGTAGTAGTATGAATTCACCTTCTAAAGCAGCTTCTAATGCGTCCACATTATTAAGATCAATTTCAACAAACTTCGATTTCTCCCCAAGCTTCTTTGTCATTTCCTCTCCTTTTATCCTACCATAGATTATAACAGTTTAACTATTGGGAACATTTGACAAACTTACATTAAAACACTCATACAAGTATACAACAACCACAAAAGCATAACGCAACGTGGTGTCCTCTAAGTCTCTAACATGAACCACCAACAAAGCACAAACATTTCTCTAGTTCTTCAAGGGCACCTCGTAAATACAGGTAAAGGGGTTAAATGTATTAGCAATATAGATAGATAGAGCCGTAATTACAGGTGAAGGGGTTAGATGTATTAGCAATATAGATAGATAGAGCCTCAAGGTTGTAGTGTTGTACATCGAATGACAACTATTTTCATAATAATAAGAAATGCAACCATTTTAGTTAGCCATACTTTACTTACCTACATATCATAATCGAAAACCAGCAATAAGACAAATCGAAAACAACATACCTCCAATTGTACTCGAAAACAACAGTACGATACAAACATCACTCCAATTCTAATCGAAAACCAACATTACTCCAGTTCTAATCAAAAACCAACAATACCATGATACGAACAACATTACTCCAATTCTAACTGAAAACAACATTACGAAAACCAACAATACCATGATACGAATAACATTACTCCAATTCTAATCGAAAACAACATCATGAAAATCACCAATACCATGATACGAACAAACGTTACTCCAACTCTAATCGAAGACAACATTACTCCACTCGTAATCGAAAATCAACAATACGAACAACATTACTCCAGCAATTACAGGGTATATTAAACCAAAAAATCGAAAAATTAAGTAGAAAATTACAATAACAGCTATTTCACAGTAACAAAATAACACATCATTGAAAGCTGATGAATTGTTGTAAGGCTTAGTAATTAATTACCGATTGCGGCCACCGACATCGATGCGGAGTCCAGGAGATAACCGAGAGAGCGCGATGGCGGTAGAACCACCGACTCTTCCGGTACCTCCTAATATCAAAACCCTAGAGTTCATAATCTTTTCATCGGAAGAAGATGAATTGCTGTAAGGTTTAGTAATTTCTTGGTCCTTGACTGAGCTCGAAGTCGCCATTAATGGCGACATTGCGAACACGCCAACACCCGCCATTTTTGCCCTTCGAGGATAAGATTATTAGCCGTTGAAATCGCGGAGTATATTTCTATTTTCTGGTTTTATTGTTGGTGGCAACGTGGCACTTTTTCGGGCTCTCGATATAAAATTCATCTAATAAAGTTATCGTATGCGGCTGTTGTATGGTGGAACTAGACCTGTCAAACGGATTGGGCGGGTCGGGTCCTTGTTAAGGTCATACGGGTCGGGTCGGGTTAGATATGGGTCCGGTTATACGGGTCACGGGTAGGGTTAGGGTCAGAATACGGGTCAAAAATAATTTCTAACGTCTTTTTTAATCTATTTTTTTAATTAAAAAAATAATTTTTAAAAACGTAACACATATTTAAAATTAATATTTTAATCATATTCAACGTTTACATTAGTTATTTCAACGTTTACATTAATTATATTGACATAATTATTAAATTAAAGTTTTTTTAATAATTATTTTAGTATCAAGTATTGTAAAAGTGATATAAAATTGACTTTTTAGTTATGTTTGTAATTTTTAATAATAAAAAAACAATTTTTTAACAATTTTTTTCAAATATAATATAAAAATATTAATATTTTAATAAAAATCTTGATTTATCTTTGACCCAACGGGTTGGGTCTTGACCCTAAAATAACGGGTCATTTCGGGTTCGGGTCAAACGGGTCATGGGTCGAAAAAACCGGGTTTGTAACCCTAAAAAACGGGTCGGGCGGGTCGGGTCGAGTTTTGACAGGTCTAGGTGGAACGGATAACGGTAAAAGGTGATAGTATTATGATAAATTAACTAGCTTTATAACTTATAACCCGTGATATTCACGAATGTTTTAAGTTTGCATCCACAAATAATATTCTGCATATCAATACGGTTTATACATTCTAATTGAACAAATATTTTGTTTTTGGTACATAACTACATAATACATGTGTAATGTCATCCAATCAGATGAAAGAGAAAAATTCTATTATAGAAGTTTATAATAATGTATTGTGTGCTCTCCATTCAAGGAAAATATAGAGATTAACAACATTTTATATAAGACCATTTTTTCTTGAGAAAATTGATCATATTACTAGAGCTACGCTACCCGTTTTATCTAAGAATTTTTCATAGACAAATTATCAATAATTTAAGGTATTTTCATAAGTTTTTAAGCAAATTTATGTTAAGTGCAAGTGGTAAAACATAAATTATTGAGTAGCTGAAAAATAAAAATTATGTTAAGTTCAAGTATCATGTGCAAATCTTTGAAATTATCTCACCTGTGTTTTACTGACGACCTCCTTTTATTCAGCAAAGGTGAGAAGGCCTCAGTGCCTATTTTACTTAGAGCATTTGAAACATTTTCATCTGGGTTGACAATGAATAAGGGCAAGTCTAGTATTTATGGAAATGGCATACAGACTAAAACTTTTGAGGAGTTGACCCAATTAGCGGGTATCCAAGCAGGCAAGTTACCTTTTAGATATTTGGGCCTGAGGTAATCCAGAGACAAGCTGCTAAAAGCAGCGCCAACCTGGGCCTTTATCATCATCACCGTCTCCAACACCGACCAAATCAACAACCGACGTCATATGAATACATGCCAATAAACACAATATAATAACTCATGCCAGTAATCACAATATAACAATTCCATGCCAATATCAATAACCGACTGAATAACACAACCACACATATATAAACATGTCAAACAAACACCGTACACATTAATATCATAGTTGAGTGGATATATCCTATCTAGATAGAAAATATAATCCAACAGCAAATTCAACAAGAATTAGAAATATTTCACTTCAAACCGTCACCTAAAACAATTAATAATAATATATGAATTACTAATTATTCTAATAATTAATTATACTTTAACTAATTACGATCAGGTAC
>VHZZ01000143.1:216673-228738 GCA_009801015.1 Silene noctiflora
TTTTTTTTTTTTTTTATTGTTTTTATTTTTAGTTATTTGTTGTGTTTCCCTGAGGTTGTCCTCGTATTTTGCTCTTTGCCCCCAGTGCCAGTTGGACTTTATACTTTTATTATTTTTCTGGTTGGTCAAGCCACCTGCTGACCTGGATATGTTTTGTTGTGTTGGACGGTTTTACCCTTCTCATTTTCGGGTTTTTGAAATGGTACATCAAAAGTTATACTTCCTCTCATCCAAACCAAAGGTAGCACTTTTGTTTTGGCACTATTATGGTCGTAGGAAATCTTTGATATTATTCTTAATTTATAAGACAAAGTATAGTCATGTGAGATCTTGTTTGATTTATCGTTATGAATGCTATATGGATATCAAATTTTTATAATTTTTAATGATGTGTAACTAAAGATATTCGCATTGCAAAACGTGCATCGACAAGTGTGATAAAACAAATGTTACCTTTGGTTTGGATGAGAGAGAGTATATATTTTGTATTGCCATTTGTTTATCGTTGATTAAAAAAGACGCACAACATATAAAAATAAACAATAATTGGGACATGTGGAGCATTTTTCATTGTCATTGACACATTTGTAGAGAGATTTAGGAATTAGGAGTAGAACTTTATACTTAGACCCTGTTCTTTTCGGTTTAATTTCAACTAACTTCAATTCAATTTAGGTCATTTTATTTCAACCCAACTTATCTCAATAGATTTTGATTTAGTTCAACCAGTCAACTAATTTCAGTTCAGTTTACTTCATTTTAGCTTAATTCAATTGTTCAGCTCAATTCAACCCAAAAGAACATAGTCTTAGAGTCTAAGATTTTAAGGTGTAAACTTGTAAGAAAATCATTAAATCTTATCCATGATTTTTAGAAACATAATATCAAAGTAATTATTGAATACAAATTAAGATCTACAAATCTTCGTAAACACGAATGATATTAACGTACACTTTTTGAGAATCTTGATTTTAAGGTTGCGGCTAGGCGGTTTATACAAGATTTTGGGTGAAATATTATTCATAAGGAGGGGTTGACTTTCTGAGCTGCTTCAGCTTTAGCTCTAAAACTTGGGATTTCGGACTCAATTAATCTTGGGTTTCGACATATGGATGCTACTACCGATTGCCTGAACCTGGCATATCAAGTTGGAGGAGAAACCAAAGTTCACAACGATGTTGAGGCAATAAATCTACGCAAGACTGTGAAATCGCTCCTAAGTATTTAAAATTAAAGTATATAACTCCTTACTTTTTTTTCCACCATATGGAGTTGATGGTAATAGTGGTTATGTAAAGGCCACATTGGACATTAATTTAATGATACTAGAATGTCATCAAAACATTTTACCTAGTATAATTTTCCTCTTAGGAGAAAAGGTCACCATGAGTAAGTCAAAATCATCAAATTAAATTACAATTTTTTAAAATTCGCTCTACAAGACAATAAAGCGTCTTACTTATAACGGACATTATCTGTCATAAACTAAATACGGATAATACCCCTTTTACAATAAGGCAAGTGGGGGGAAAATGGAGCACCCCATGAATATTGTCACTTGCATATTGTGAGATAAACACTATCCGTATTCAGCTTGTGACGAATAGTGCCCGTCTTCGACGAGAATTTGTGACAAGACAAATGCAAAGCCCACCAACTCATTCAAGGGACAATGGCAGAATCAGTAAATATCACAATGAATCTAGTCCCTTAAAAGCACAAAGTTAATTAATTTTGTGTTTTTGACCACATAAAATTAAAGTCAAATAAACATAGTAACAACTCCAACAATGTTTTCAAGTGATTTTGATATGTTACTATTACATAACTCTTTCATTTAGACAATCAAACATTAATCATTCTTAAGTTATAAAACCGCATAAATCTAAAACTAATGTAAAATCCATGTTATCTGGATACAGAATACTCCGTATTCGTTTATCCAGTTAATAAGATTGTTGAGTTAAAATACAAATAAAAGTATTCCGTTATTAACGTAACGTTCACATCTACATTATCCTAATCCATCCATTTGAAAAAAATGGTAAATTATGTGAATTTTATGAGAAACATATCGATCTAGATATATAGAAAGAAATCAAGCTCTACATTATCATAGATAAAGAGTTTATCTCAATCTACCATTTTTCAATCTCTTTAATCATTCCTAATGGCAAATCGTAAATTAACTCCCATTTTTGCGAGATCGATTTTACCATATGCATGAAAATAATTGATTCTTTTAAAAAAAATGCATTTAATAAAGAAAAAACATTATCCTATATATCACACTTTACAAAAATAAAAAGCCGATATTATACAATTGTTATTGTAAAATCATGTACTACTAAATATGGACAAGTTACTAGCTATTCATTTTACACCGTCTAATAATGTAAAACCGTCTTATCATTTAACGGCATTAACCAAGATTAATTGTACATTTGTACGTTACATAAAAAGAAATAAAAAAATCATGCAGGGGCAAAATCGTCATTTTGGCAGTACTATAAGTATCCATCGGTTCGCTTTCTCCACATTACAAAGCACACACCGTCTTCGCTCCTCTTTTTTTTTCATCTTCCCTCAAAAAAAGCACCAATCTCTCTGAAACATTTCGTCGAGCAGGTGGCGTGCATCACCGGAAAACCGCCATAGAATCACAAACTCAAGAAACTAATCCCAACCCATTTCAGAACACATCGTTTTATCCCTACCCAGATCAACAACGACGTCTTATGGTGCTAATCACGTCGCCAAAAACGAGAAAATGACGTTTTTTATGTGAAAAGTTAAAGGACCAAAAAAACAGTAATAAATTAAATGGGGAAGGTGGTTTTTACCGTGGCGGCGGTGACGGCAGTGGTGACGTGTGCGGTGGCGGCGACGGTGGTGAGTAAAAGGGTAAAAAGTAGGAGAAAATGGAGGAAAGTTGTAGGGGTATTAAGGGAATTCGAGGAAATTTGTGGGACACCGTTAAGTAGATTGAAGCAAATTGTTGATGCTATGGCTGTTGAGATGCATGCTGGTTTAGCATCTGAAGGTGGCTCTAAGCTTAAAATGTTGCTCACTTTTGTTGATAAATTACCTACTGGGTATAATTTTCTTCCATTTTTGTTTTTTTAATCTTTGGTTGTTTGTTCCGTAAGCGGTTTTAAATGATGATTCATGTTAGCGGACCCGGGAAATTTTTGTGTGTCAAATGAGCCAGTACAATAATAAGGGGAAAGGGATTTGAACCCATGGCCCATTGTCACATACCTCAGTTTTAACCATTAGGCTAATACCTCTTCGATAGGGTTTTTGTTTTAGTGTGATTATTTCATTGATCATATATGTTCATTTTTGATTACATGATTGAAAAATGTTGATCAAGAATGAAGGTATACAGTAAAAAAGATTGAATCTTTCGGGGTGTTTAATTGATTTTGTTCGTTGTGTTTGTTGATTTGTTAGTCGTTTTCGGGTTTTTTGATTGTTTTAGTTGTGTTGGGGGATCACATTGTGGATTTTTATTAATATTTGATTTAATTTATTACTATAGATGCATTTTATTATGATTATTTACCCCTCATTTCCTTTTTAGAAGTGCTAGTGTTTGTGCAAGTACTAAAATGATATCTAACCTTTTATGATTAACTGTTGATCACACTTTAGTTGCAGTAATGAGCTGTTATTGCTCTCACCTGAGTACTGTAGGTGCCTCATTAGATTGTTATTGATGTATGGTGAATGCAGTTAGATGACTTGATTTCGATTTTGCAAACAAACCGTTTTGTGTGAACATCTTAAATGTGCCATGATAAGTCTCATTTCTTGTGTTAATTGTTGTACTGGTAGTAAAATGTCAAGACCATGACCTTTTCATTTGGTTTCTAGAACATATACCATTTCAGTCTATGTTTTACGGTGGCATCAGCGGAATGTTACTACGTTCATCCCAATTTTATTGTACTCATTTGACTTTGGTTGTCAACTTTGACCATTAATTTTTCCAAATACACGTACAAGTAAACTGTAAACTGTATCGTATTTTATTTATCAAAACTAGTTTATTATATTATCGTTTTCTTGAACTTGTAAGTATTGTACAAGTATATTGTGAGAAAATATTGGTCAAAAGACGACATCATTTGACCACCAAATACAAAAAAAGGACATCATAAATGATAAGAAGGTGTACTTGTTAGTGTTTGTGAGGTGTAGCCTGACATCTAGTATTTGTATATCTCATGATTGATTGTGCTGCTTAACTTGTTTTGTTAAAGAACTAATTTTGAACCCATGTTCAGAGCTGGGCATGAAGTGCATAACTGTGCATAAGTGTGTATGTAATAAATTAATGTGGATTCCTTTGAGAACCTTCTAAAGGACTGAGAGTTAGGCCTTTAAAAATTAAAATCATCTTTTATAAGTTTATTTATTTATTGTGTGGAATCTTATGATAATTTACGGTTAGCGAGATTCGTGTTTAGATTTATTTAACTCCTTGTGATAATTTTATTTACTATGGGGGACGATGGTAGACATGATTCTGTAATATTTGAGTTTTTAGCTCTGCAGCTGTCATACTTGACACTTGACAGCCTGTGAGAGCCTGGTACCATTGAATGTGGACGTCCACCACTGTGAAAGGGCAAGAATGACATTCTAGAATTCATGGTCCTTGCTCTAGTAAATATAATAACTGATCTTTTCCTGCCTAGTTCAGTTTTTGTTGTTATGTAAATAATCTTTTTGGCTTTTCAAGTCAACTATGTGTCTTTCTGTCATGCAATGCTGTTAGTTGATTACATTTTACCTGACTTATACCATGGTGAATCTATTTTTGCCCATTCTTTGTTTCTTTGTAGACCAAATTGACGTAAATAATTAATATTTTCCGCGCGCTTTTTCTTTAGGAGTGAGAGGGGAGTATATTATGCACTAGATCTTGGCGGTACTAATTTTAGGGTGTTGCGGGTTCAACTGGGAGGAAGACGGTCCAGCATTGTCAGACAAGATGTTGAAAGAAAGCCGATCCCTGAACACTTAATGACAAGCAGTAGTGAGGTTGCTCAATCTTTGGCTTTGCACTACCTTTTGTACATATTGCCTATAGCTATTTCATTTGTTCGCGGCTGGAATTTGAAACGGTTACTGTCATTGTAGGAATTGTTTGATTTTATCGCAAAATCACTAAAAGAGTTTGTCGAAAAAGAGACGGATGAAGATTCTAGTGTTTCTTCAGTCAAAAAAAGGGAACTTGGCTTTACGTTTTCTTTTCCAGTGAAGCAAACGTCTGTCTCTTCTGGAATCCTAATGAAATGGACCAAAGGATTTTCAATTCGTGACATGGTGAGTGTTCATGAGATGATGTCTTAACTCTTACTCACAGATTTAACTTTTTCTGCTCTTTTTTTCATGATGAATTAGCAATTATTTGATGCAATTTTTAATCTAATTTTTATTATGGGTCATCTCGAGCAACTTCTCTCTGTTGTCATTACAATGGTAAGGCTGCTCACATCTGAGTATCCGACCCCATTACCTCCCTATTTATGGGAGCCCTCGAAATACCAGAGTAATGTTGTTGTTGTCGGCTTTTTGCTGGCTGCCTGTCGCCTATGTCATGGTTCATCTACATTATATCGTGTGAGAATTCGTCTATAACCATGTTTTTCCTGAGCTTGTTTGCATATAACTAATATAAACATTCGGGTAGCTTAGTTACAACATTGATGTTGAAAATTGAAATTTGAAATTTGAAATTTGAGTCTAGGATATTGGATTTTTATTTCCAGTTTCTTTCTTACTTTATCCCTTCTATAAGATTTAAATGTGTGAAATATTTTAGAAATTATTTCTTTAAGCTTTTAGTTGTGTTGTCTTTTAGGTAGGGAAGGATGTCTGCGATTGTTTGCAGCAAGCTTTGTCTAGACAGGGCCTGGATATGCATGTAGTATCTCTGGTAAGCTGATTACTCATATTTGTAGCTCTTTTACAGTATAACATGATTATGGCAAATACATTAAACACTTATCATTTGTCAAATAGATTGAAGTATAATACTTTTCGGCGTGTTTCATCAATATTTATGTCAAAGGACATAAATCTTTCTTTTCTTCTTTTAATCAGGTAAATGATACTGCGGGAACGTTAGCGCTTGGCCATTATAATGACGAGGACACTGTTGCTGCTGTGATTATTGGGACTGGAACTAATGCTTGCTATTATGAGAGGGCAGATGCTATTATTAAGTCTCAAGGCTTTCCTACGTCTACTGGATTCATGGTATCTTCTCCTTCCTTATTAAGTCTCAAGGCTTTCCTACATCCATCTCATTTTTATTGCCCCATTTGTCATCAATAGTTAATGGATGACAATTGTGGCCATCAAGCTCCAAGTATTCCAACTATTTCCATATTACTCTTTTTTTTCTCTTTTGAAATTTGTTACTGTTGTTTAGTTGAAAAAATACCAGTCAAAGTTGATGTTAGTTGACCGTCAGTCGCATCAGGATAATTTGATGGGTTGGAGGGAGTATATATTTCATCTTTATGTATCTGTAATTTTCTTTGATCAGGTGGTGAACATGGAGTGGGGTAACTTTTGGTCATCGCATTTGCCAAGAACTATTTATGATATTGAGCTGGATGCTGATAGCCCTAACCCTAATGATCAGGTTTATTCCGTGATCGTGCGACTTGTTTCCATATAATTTCACTTTGTCTCTTTAGGGTTGAAATTTGGTTTTCAACGGAGGTTAATATTTAATATGTTTTCTTTTGCTAGGGTTTTGAGAAAATGATATCTGGAATGTATCTGGGTGAGATTGTGAGGAGAGTAATACTAAGGATGTCACAGGAATCTGATATATTTGGACCTATTTCGTCAAGCCTTGTGAAACCTTTCATCTTGAGGTATGTTGCTATTGCTGGCAGCCTGGTAGTATTGGTCTATTTTTTTTTTTTTTTTTTTTAAGTTTGTAGTCTTACTTGCTATTCATTGTACCTCCCTCGATTTTAAGGAGTCTAAGACTTGCTATGCGCTCGAGTATTATAGTGGGAAGCTGCTTGTGTGCCAAGCAAAGAACTGGTACTGAACAGATTGTAAACTGTCGGTATATTGAGACAGCTCTTTAGGAAAAATGGTTAGTAAGAGACATAGGAGTTGTAAAATGTACACTAATGATATAAGATGATTCACCACATATAAATATCGTTAATGGTCAGCACCTAAAAAGGATCGCTATTGAGTATTGACATCTAAAGGTTTACTAAAACATACAAGGGGAAATTTTAATTTTCAACTAAAGTGGTCTTACAGTAAATATTTGTAAGACCGTCTCATTATTGAAATTACGAGCTGTTTGTGGCTGTGATAATTTAACACTTCACTTTGGTTGCTTGTCGGACGCGTCACAACACTCGGACACTTCATTTTAGTACAAAGACATAAAATTTTGTCACAAAAGAGCCGTGTCCTACACAACACTGCTGTGTGCAATACTGCAATGCATGCAATCAAGTCATATTAGCATAGTTCTGCGATGATTATAGCATTCAAGGGTTATTTTTAGTGTTGGGTTCTGGTTAGGGCTTGAGGGGGATTGACTAAATGACCGATATTGTAAAACTATCTCAGGACTCCTTTGATGTCTACAATGCACGAGGACGATACTCCTGACCTGAGAGAAGTTGCAAGGATCTTGGAAGAAGTTCTTGAGGTATGCATGTCTCAAAATTCACTTGCAAGGCTGAAATAAGTTAACACTAGTACTCCGCCCCGCCTCTCAAAATATTGATAAAAATCTAATATAAAAGCATGTTGCGAAAATGGCAATGGAAGGCTTGCCCCTATTACACCCTTATGATAGGACCCCCTTCGCCTTGTGGGGACGCCATCGTACATCGTGCTGCCTTTTATAAAAAAAGCGTTTTGCTATGTGTCTAACTACAAGTACACAAGTGTCGAAGTTCACCTCCATTTATAAAAAAAGCGTTTTGCTATGTGTCTAACTACGTGAATATTGTGAAACCTTTGCAAAATGAGATTTTAGCCCAAACTAAGAAGCCAACGTGAAAATATTCCTAGTTCCTCTACAAAATGAGATTGTGAAACCTTTGGGACATATTGACATGTCTAAACTCTTTCTCGTAGATTCAAGACATGCCACTTAAAGTTCGGAAACTTGTAGTGAACATATGTGACGTGGTGACTCGTCGGGCTGCACGACTTGCGGCAGCCGGCATCATCGGAATACTGAAAAAGATAGGACGAGATGGGAGTGGTGGGATTGCTGGTGGCAGGTCCAAAGGCACAAGCAGCAGCAAGATGCGAAGGGCAGTGGTGGCAGTAGAAGGTGGCCTATATTCAAATTACAGGATGTTCAGGGAGTATCTTAATGAGGCAGTGACCGAGATCTTAGGGGAGGAATTGAGCTCCTTTGTGGAGTTGATGGTCACTGAAGATGGATCCGGTATTGGGGCTGCCCTACTTGCAGCCTCTTATTCATCGGAAATTGAGGATACGTGAAAAACCGACAAGGTTTGATGCTTATACATATGCGTTCATATTTATGTTAGTATAAACGTGTGTATATATAGGCCTTTGTACAAAACTGTAGAAATCATTGGGTTGATTTATATTCAATTTATATAGGTGTAGCAGTATTAGATTTCGGGGCGCGTGCAGTTAGTCGGGATGTAATTTCCATAATTTGTTATTGATATATATATATAGATATAGCACAAAGTGTAATATTATTTGCTAGAAGTAGTATAGTGTCATGGTTTGTAATCTGTGTTTATAGGTTATTTCATGATGGTATATGAAAAATGTGCAACGCCGTCCCGGCCTCTTTTCATAAAAGTACCTAGATATCATGTATTCCCTTTGTTCCATTTATTTATTTACCTTTTTTTTTTGATTTAAATTATGCGTGGGTTATTTTTAACTAAAGGTAAACAAATGAGTGGGGACAGGGTATTTTATAAACTGTCGAACAGCTAAAGAATTGCTACTGTTGTAAACTTGTAACTCGACCAAGTCCAAAATGGCGATTAGTGAGCTTGGGAAAGCAAATGTGCGAAAGCCTCGGAAAATGGGATGTCGAGGAGCTCTAGTGTTCTACACGGCTCAAATTCGGAAATTTGGAGTAAGGCTAGTTTGAAAATACAAAAATTAATTTTAAGACATTAATCTATCATTATTAATCATTTGATTTGATCATTTCTCCTTTGTGGGGTATTAAGTGGATAATTAATTATTGCACAAAAATATATAATTGGTATTTCAAAACGAAAGCGACAGATAAATAAATAAAATAAAGTACCAGTTCAAGTTTACTCTAAAATTCGCATCTAATAACTCAAAATTGAACATCTTAAACCTAATAATCCACCACAATATAAAAAGCGATCATAAGCACTCGACCTAAACTGGTTAAAATTTTATGAAGTAAAATCATCGTAATTAAACTAAACTGAATTGGCTTTACGAATCTAATTCATTCATGTGGTTTGAAATTACAATTAGTCTTGCTTAAGATCGTCTTAACTTAAAACCTCTCACAGTCTCTTCTCATTTACACCTATGTTTTAATAGCATGTGAAAGTCGATCGTCTTTAAATTAACAAGAAATTGTGTTTGAAATTATGGCTTCTTCTCATCACATTATCATCATGAATTATTATTAACAACAACTAAAACCAAAAAAAATAAAAAAGTAGCCGTTGAGAAAGGTCCTTCCAAAACATGGCGGCCAACGTTCAAAAATCACAAGAATTTAATCCTTTAAATATTGAATTTAATCCCTTCCTTCTCCACCCATCTCTATCAACTTCCCTAATTTTTTAATTATTTATAAACTCCCAAAACTTCCCTCTCACTCTTTCTCTCTTTCTCTCTCTATTCTTTATCTCACTAAAGAAATTAGTAGAAGAAGAAGAAAGAGAGGATTAATAATGGCGACGATTAATGGAGGATACCAAGATAATACTACGGCGACTTCTCAGGCCAAGAAAAACTGTGTTTCCGCCAATACCGTTGATACCAAATCTGTTCTGAAAAGGTTTTTCCTTGATTTCTTTTATTTTTAATTTATTGATTATGCGATTGATTGATTAGTCGATTACCCATGTTTTGGAATGTTTTTAATTTATCTGGGTTTTGATTAAATTAGGTTAATTTATCGATTTATGTTTAGTACTGTATTTTCGTCATGTATTCTTGGGATTACTAATTCTAATTAAGAAACTTTGATTATGCGCTGATTAGTTGATGACCCATGTTTGAGGATGTTTCTAATTTATCTGGGTTTTGATTGGATTAGGTTAATTTTGTCGATTTATGTTTTCGCCCAATTTTGTGAATATCTAGGGTTTTGAATTGGGGGTTGTTAAATTTGTGTTGCCTTTCGGTTTTAGATTTGTGGGTTTAATTGGGTTTTTAATTTTTTTTCCGCCTTTTTTACATCTGGGTTCTAATTTTGTACATGATTTTGTTGTTGATTCAGGTTGCAATCCGAATTAATGTCTCTAATGGTAAGAACTAAGAACTAAGAAACCATTCATTTATTCAAATTGAGAAATCTCGAGTTATAGCTGTTATTACCGTGTTATCGTACATCCTAGTTAATGAGAAGTGAAATAAAGAAAACAACGTTCTTATTGGCTAGTGTGTACGCATACCCGATCACTTGTTGTAACTAAGAATTTTTCACTCTGAAATTACCGGAATATCAGCAAATAAGCTCTTAATAGATTGAAAATTTACGAGTAATTTTGTTTGGTGGACTGTACAGATGAGTGGTGATCCAGGAATATCAGCATTTCCTGAGGAAGACAACATATTTACATGGAAAGGGACGATTCAAGGAAGCAAAGGAACCGTCTTTGAGGGCACTGAATACAAGCTCGTCCTCCGTTTCCCTAATGATTATCCCTTTAAACCTCCCGTGGTCAAGTTTGAAACCGCCTGCTTTCACCCAAATGTAGATGGGGTTGGTAACATTTGCTTGGATATTTTTCAGGTAATCTTTCAAATGAATGAAATCCAACAATATGTCATCGTATGGCCTTCTGCATAATGTCATACTGATACGTTGATGTGTATTAATTGTTGTAGGATAAATGGTCTTCTGCTTACGACGTAAGAACTATATTGCTGTCTCTCCAAAGTCTGCTTGGAGGTAATTTCTGAGGCTATCTCGAGACTGTTGCATCGTAGTTGTTATTTGGATTAATCTGTTAATGTTGCTATGTTTTCTGACACGACGAATGCAATTAATGTTTAATTGCAGAGCCAAACACCAGCTCGCCATTGAACACACAAGCAGCAGCTCTCTGGAGCAATCAAGAAGGTGGGTACCGATGTTTGGTGTATATTAATTAATTGTAAATGACCATTTTCCTGTCAACTGGGTATTAATTAATCGGAAAACGGGTGATTTTGCAGAATACAGGAAGATGGTAGAGAAGCTGTACAAGGGGTCAAGAGATTAGGGATGGTAGGGTTTGATTGATTGATTGTGATGATTAAGTTGGTTGGTTGGTTGGGTAGTTTGGGAGAAGAATTGAGCTTTTTTGCTGTTGTAATTTGTAATCATTTGTTATAATCATTTGTTGTTGTTACACACATTAACAAAAGTGTTAAACAAGAATATCTAATTCAACTGCATTAATTTGGCCTCAGATTCTCGTTTATTTAATTTGTAATTGTTGCTTAATCATTGCTGTTCAACAAAAAAAGTGACACAGAATTATGTTCAGCTCAATATTTTTAATTGGATTGCTCCTATTTCGGGTTTTCACAAATTAACCTTTTTTTTTATCTGCCCGATTGATTACTATCACGAGTCACAGGTTCAACTAGGGGTGTTAACGAGCCGAGCCGAGCCGAGCCCGAGACTGGCCTTGCTCGGCTTGTGCTCAAGAACCAAAACTCGAGCTCGAGCCGATCTCGAGTTTACCCGAGCTTGAAAAAAATGTGCTCGTTATAAAGCTTGCGAGCTTCAACGCGAGCTCGAGCCTAACTCGAGCCCAAATCGAGCCTATATAAAATTGTTTATTTTTTAATTTTTT
>VHZZ01000143.1:264459-284723 GCA_009801015.1 Silene noctiflora
TTATAGTCTCATGAGAGCATTTTTTTCCTATGCATCTAGTGATATAAGATGAATTTTCACAAAGTATCCACCGACACTTTCGGATGCCTCCCGGTTGTAACGATTGAACACAATTAAAAAAATTGGAAAACAGAAACACAAAATTGTTAACATGATTTACAAATACTTAACAGCTTTCTTCAGGTCATCCACATTGACTTTTTCACGACCTTCTACAGCCGCCAAGCATTTAGCAACCCGTGCAGCATATAACTCAGCTCTATGACCCTGCGTTTACAAACGTCAAGATGTCACAAGAATTAACTTTATTCAGTCCTATAATTCTATTTCTCTATTGTACACTAACTTTCTAAATACAAAACTATGCAGCACGTTCTTGTCCAGCTACAAAGACACTATTAGAAGCTTAACCAGTTTGTGGCTCGACATAATTTTTTATGGCCCACACAGACACAATCCTATGTTTCAACACAAAGTAAGATTGTGTACATCCTCCCTTACCCCCCCATAGACGAAAGCCTTTACGGTACGGGTAATGTTGTCAGCATATTCTTCTCTAAAACTTTATTCCAATAGTTCAATTTATAAAGCACAGATCGCCTTGCAGCAGTTAATCAAACATACCCTTTGACCATATAGACAACGAAGGTATGTATGTAACAATAGGAAACTCGCAATCAAACTATCAGAACAATATGAATTTCAGAACTTCAATTTTTTCGTATTTTACATCAGCACCAATCAGAAAATGCATATCAACATCCAGGAGAATATCCTGTTATATGCCCACACCTACATTGAAATTGGGAAATAAATGTTGGGTCACTATGACCAAAACACCTCATCAGTCAAGTCAGTACATCCATAATATTTGAGAAAAGAGAGCAACGCAGCGCATATCATAAACCGTTACACTGTTAAGAGATAATGGAAATTAAGAAGAGAGTCTATCTTTTAGAACCTGGCAACCACCTCGCATTGCCTCTATGACCAGATACTTCAGTTGCTCCCTGCTCATGGTAACATCTTTTAAATACTCTCTTGCCAAAATGATCTGCAATACATACCAATAAACAAGCACAACATGAATGGAGTTACAACTTACAGACGAGTGAAATGAATGTACTGAGAGATAATATTGCTGGAATCTCTTCCCCACATGCTCCACCTTCCCAGGTACATATATTTGAAGGAATTTTAGGTTCTTGCATCTCTTCTTGCATAGTATTCATGATTGTTAAACATCATATATGACGATTAACATTTAACATCTAAGATTCCTTTGGACTAGACGAGACTAACTCCTTATTCTCTTTGTTCCATAATGATTCCCTTCTTTTTTTTGGTTAGATGTAACTAGTGCTTTCAACCCATTCTCTTGCTCTGACACCGTCAATTTATATCAGGGCATCTTCTTACAACATATAACAATAAAAAGTCATTTATCATCTTCCTAAAACAAGGTAAGTGTATAATAATTATCTATCATCATCATCTACTAAAGGCATGCTCACTCTATAGAATAAGAATAACACCTAGCACAATTACCTGTGTTTTAGCGAGTTCTGTTTCCTCCTCAGCCATTTTAAACACTTCCTTACTTTGCTCTTGAAACTGTGTAGCGATCCCAACAGCTGCAACACGATCTTCAAAACTCATAGGAACGTCTGCGCTGCAGAAGGACCAAGACATTAGCGTACCTTGAAAAGTGAATGTGAGTATGTGACAATACAAATTATGGACCTAACTTGGTAAGAATTCAAGAAACATCAAATTGTTTATGTGCCATTACTAAGTTCAAGTGTTCAACTGTCCAGATGTAATAAAAGGGAATGGAGAAAGAATTTTCAGTGTTATCCCATTGCAATACCTCAGATTAATAGCAACTCGATCTAATAAATGCTCACGTACTGCACCCTCTTCGGGATTATAGGTGGCAATTAGAAGTGGTCTGCAAGGATGACGAAAACTGATTCCTTCTCGTTCGACAATATTTACACCTTCAGTCAGAACATTTAGGAGAAGATTACTGATTCCTTCATCTAGAAGGTTTATCTCATCAACATATAAAACGCCTCTATGAGCTTCAGCTAGGAGACCCGGCTGGAAAACAGTCGTCCCGGTTTTCACTGATTCCTCAACATCAACAGACCCAATAAGTCTGTCCTCTGTAACACCAAGAGGAATCTGCATGAAGCATGGAATGAAAGAGCATGATGACACTTAAGAGGGGATATTACATGTAGAAGGTTTCTTACATTTCTCATGCAATACCTGTACAAATGGACTTTTCATAATCTTCGTCTTCAAATTACCGGAAGAGTCATATTCAACACGATCAGCCAATCCATCTTCCCACCTTCACCATATAACATCATAATTATCAAGCCAAACAAAAATGCAACCAGTAATCCCATATATAAAAGAAGAAAATGAGCATGGCATAAAAATGTATCCTAAGTTCAACCGTAACTTTTAACTTTTTATCAGAAACAACTAATGATATTGGATGGAGAGGTTTGCACACTACATAAAACAAAGGTAGCTAGCACAAAGAGCAACTAAACATCTTGTAAGTATCCTTACTCCTCTGGACAAGATGGATCAGCATTCGAGATGGAATTAACAACTACATCAATTGGTGGAAGAATGGCATGTAAACCACGAGCCATGATTGTTTTTGCCGTTCCTCGTTTTCCTGAAATGGCAATTCCTCCTACATCACGGTCAACGGCCCCAAGTAGTAGCGCAGTTTTGATGGCATCCTGCACATGAATTAGTCAGGGCACACAAACTGTCAGTAAATACAATACTACAACATAACTCCACCAATGACAGGATTCCACTCGTATCAGTATTTCTTAAGACCGAAACATGCCAATACATGCATCAAAATGCCCTTCATTATTCAATACAAACTACCCTAAAACTTGCAGAATATATAAAAGCAGCAATAATAAGATGAACAGGGTAAAAGTTAGAAAATCCTTCGAGCGAACATGAGAAAACATAAATTGGTTGAGTACTATGAGACACTTCTCTAGTGATCTTTTTTTTTCCACAAAATAGAAGATGAACATCTCAATTTCGATCTAAGGATCAAATGGAAGTAGTTTCTCTGTATCAAGGGAAAATACCGTTTATGTCCAACAAAGGTAATGATGAAGATGATGATCATGATGGTTATTTTGAGAGACCAGAAAAGGCAACATAGCCAGTCATTTCAGCAGAAAGATTACCCAACAGTAAAAAAACTTAATACATTTTACATGATCCACTTGACATTCAACTAAATATTATATATACTACTCCGTAATTTATTAGATTTGAGCGTAAAAGGCTGGAAAGAGAAGGTACATAGCAATGTTCTTCAAAACTCAAGATAAAATAAAATGATTAGTTTACTAATTTTGAAAAAAAAGGACAAAAATGGCTATGAAAGATTCATATATACATGATAGAAATATCATACATTTTCATTGTGGTAACTATAGAGCAAAGTGAAGTGAACAAAAGAAGAATCA
The DNA here is from genome assembly GCA_009801015.1 of Silene noctiflora. NCBI lineage: Eukaryota > Viridiplantae > Streptophyta > Magnoliopsida > Caryophyllales > Caryophyllaceae > Silene > Silene noctiflora. The sequence continues at coordinate 267,984 of VHZZ01000143.1, forward strand.
TTTCAGCAGCAAGATAATCCAACACTTTTCCACGATCTTTATTCTAAATCATGATCACTTCAAATGATAATCATGCTTACCAATTAACTAGTAAACTGATTATTCATTATAATTTCGGAAAAAAAAACATTTAAATGAAAAAATCATTAATTAACAAGCATAATATAAACACGACACATTATCATCACAAGCATGATACAAACATTAAACATTTATCATTAAAGCAACTATAGAGAAATTTGAACAAATGGAGATACATCTCAATACGAAGATCCAACAAATTGTGGAGTAAGGGGGGTTGGAGGTACACAATCTCACCCTTGTGTTAGAACACAAAGAGGTTGTTTCCAAATGACCCAAGATGTGTCGAGAACTGCATCAAATGATTGTTACTTTACAACAAAAAGAAGTGCAGCTTTTTGCTTTATTCCATCATAATCCAAAACCAAAGAATAACGATTCTTTAAGCTTATAACTTACCTAAAAATCAGCTTATTCACTCTAATCTCCGAGAAAACATACATGCTTGTGGAAGAAACACCACAACTCACATACTTATCACATAACTACAGTAAGAAGTGTATCCACACGGTCATAATCATCACAAGCTTACAATTTAACTAATAAGCTGCTTATTCATTCTAATCTCGGAAAAACAAACATTCCTATGAAAAAAATCATCAAAATTCACAAAAAAATCATAACAAAAACATTAAACATCATCATCACAAGCATAATACAAGCTTATTATATTAAATCATCCCAAGCTTATCAGATAATTAGTGTAAGAAGTGTTTTCCACACCTCGTAATCATCACAACCTTATCACTTAACAAAAAAGCTGCTTATTGTTTCTAATTTCGGAAAAACATCGTTCGAAAAATTTATCACAATTCACAAACATTAAACATTATCAGTAATTCAGTACTGTAATTCTCACAATTCACAAGCAATATACAAACTGATAAGCTACTTAATCTTCGTAATCTCGGAAAAAAGCTGCTAATTCTTTCTAATTTCGGAAAAATGCGATTCGAAACATGATCACAATTCACAAACATTATCAGTACTGTGATTATCACAATTCACAAGCTAATTATTCATCCTAATCTCAAAAATAAACGAACATTCGTACAAATCATTAAAATTCATAATTCATACTCACAATACAAACATTAAACATGATAATTACAGAGCAAAATAAGAGAAAGATTAACAACCTGTCCAATAACAGCAGCAAGAGGGAAGAACTTGCGGCCATAATCGACATCGCTAGGGCTAGGGTTAGGGCTATCCGCTACGACAGCGCCATTTCCGGCGTCGAGAGTTGCGGCGGCGCGTACGGTGAATGCCGTCGGTGACGGCGTCGGACGGAGGATTCTCCGGCGACGAAGGAAGAAGGAGAGAGAATATGGAGTTGATTTGGAAGAAATGGAGATGGAGGAAAGAGATAACGATGGAGATATCAGCGCCATTGTTGATTGATACTGGTGTCGTGGTCGTGGTAGTAGAGTATTCAGTATTCAGTGTGTTTCTTCTATTTTCTTGCTTTCTTATCTTCGGTTGCCTCGTCATCCTAAAACGAAAGCACAACGGTATGTGGATAATTTACCGACTTATGCTAAATTTACTTCGACACCGTTAGTCTTCTGTAAAATGATTTTACTTATGACGATAATCAACTTGATAAACTCCGTATTATTTTAGTTATGCAGTTCTACTCTGATATCATCTCTTATTTTTTTTTTCATTCTCGTGCTTATATTAAACCTAACAAGTAAAGAAATCAAAGGAAAACGATTTCCTTTCCTTCGAACAATATTTCATAGACATTTTGTTTCTATAAAATTAGTATGGATAGTTTGATTTTACCCGAAATAGAAAGTGGTAGCTTGGAATTAATGTAGGGAAGTATTCAAAAAATTACGAAATTATAACTATGTTCATTTTCAAGCATAAACTAGTTACTTTCAAGATGTCTAAAACGAAGAGACAATTTCACAATAAGCCGTAGCGTTCCTTAAATATGTATAATCTTATGCCGAAATTGAACAATGTTTAATTTATTGCTAGTTATTTTTTTGTACAAAGCTATTAAATTATTGGGCATTGAGTTGATTTTTTTTTAATAATATACAAGGATGCGATGACAAAACGTAAAAAGAGACTTTTCAACTTACTGATTTAAATCCTAATTGAATTATACGGTCGAAAATTTTTCGTAGGACTGCTGCTGCTGCTTCCAAGGTTGCACTGCTTGCACATTCCTCATGTTTAGATTATCAAAATAGTTTACGACATTATCAAAATATCCAAATAACTCGCAACCATCAACGAATGAATGTTTAACCAACATTGTTCATATCGATATTGACACGACCAAACATCGTATTAATTCCTGAAAAGCCATATTTTCGACAGATTTCAATTCAGGAATCACAAACATTACAGTTGAACTGCAGCAAGACATAAGCATATCAGACATCAGTAGACAAACATAACTCAATTCTCATGAACTACTCCCTATTCTACGCTGGCAATTCAACGACGCCAAACTACATCGCAACCCCCACTGTACTGAATCCACAATATTTATCTGATAACTGACAAATTTTCAACGTGACACCAAAAACGAACATCTTTGGGTTGTTTATGGTGTCCAGTCCACTACTACTCCAGTCTGGCATCTACTTTCCAACATGACACCAAAAACGAACATCCAATTAACTAGCAACCATCAACAAAATGAACGTTGTCGTTCTTCCCTTGCTTTCCAGTCCGGGCATCTAAGACATATATATGTACGGACAGTTTACACAGAATATTTCATGACATGTATTCATGGAAAAACTCTGATAACGATATGAATTAGTTCTATTAAACATCAATACTAAATAATAATACATCAAGTTTATATATTTGACCCTTTCTAGATCTTATTCATTTGTTTATCTAGTTTTCTTGACTTATTTCAAAAGATTCATATACAAATCAAACCAAAACCGGGTTAGAAAACCGGTTCGGGTTAACCGGCTTTCGGATCCAATTCGAAAAATCCAGAAAATCCGGTTAACCGGATTAAAGAGGTGCGGTTTCAGTTTTAAGAAATCTAATACTTTTGAAACCGGGTACCGAACCAGTTTCCAAAACTGGGTCAGGTACCCGGTTTTGCTCAACCCTACGTGCAGCTAGTAAGGCAAGTGCACGTAGTTTAACACTCCATACAAAGCAGGGGAATATGAAATGGTGGGGAAATGGCTCGTAAGCACCTGCGAGAAGCGTTTGTATGTTGGGAGTGCTTTTGCTCATGCATATGTTTGATGTTTGATTGTGGTTAAGTAATAGTTGTTGCCCACTAGCAGTCTATGTTGCTCAACTCTAGTGAGTGTGTCTTTAGCTTAACTGTGCACCTAACGTATACACAATAAGACACAGGCAGAAAGCTCTACAACAACGACATTTAGATTGCACAACTATGCAATTTTTCTACTTCTACTTCTGTTTATTTTGAAAAAATACTTACTTTGTATAATGCGAGCTCTTTGATGTGCGATTTAATGCAAATATTTTCATACTTGTTTCTATATTGTGTGGCTAACTTTAAGATGATTCAATAACAATGTTAAATCAGTCGAGAAACCATTTCATTTGCGCTGACTGATGAGCTTGTATGTGATGTGTTCAGGAGAAGATGATATTCCTAGGCGAGGCAGCTAAAAGACTTGAGAAGAAGTAGCCTCTTTGTGATATATTAAACACGAGGTACATACCTAGATACCGACAAGCGATCCTTTTTCTAGTACAAATGGGAAAAAAAATTGGTGATGAGGTGTGTCACGTAATTAGTAAGCACACGCACACTACGGAGTACCTAGTTTAATATTCTAGGAAGTTTTGTTAAATGAAGGGTCTTGTAAACAGTTACTACAACTTACAAAGATTGCTACTAGTATCATGCCATATCCCTTATACATTTAGAGGTTTATGTACACCAGCGCGTCTATATCATGCAGAAACTCACTTTGTCGACCCGATATATGTATGGGCTCTCACTGTCCAATGCAATGAAATGATACTTTGTGGTATTGACTATCGAGTGAAAGTGCAGTGTGACAGGGTTGTCGCGTACCCAAATCAAAGATAAATACCCAACGGGTCTAACATAAGCTAGTGTAGTCGGGGTCGAACACAAGGAGACGGGAGTTGCTAAACAAGTTGTCATGGAGCGATTTTTATCTAGGTTGATTAACGATTGGGTGTTTGTTTTGGTTTTAGAAATAATGATAAAATAACAAAAGAAAACAATAATAAAGAAGAGTTTAGGGTAATCGGGTCACACATGCTAAAACGTAAATGCTCATGTCAAACTAGGAATTCTTAATAACGATAATTTTTTAGGCTTAAAGACAATCACCTCTCGGCCTATTGTCAACCATAGAACGGGTTCTAGCGAGATCTCACTATTACTAGATCGATCTACTAAAACATGTTTAGTCTAATTCAATTCTGTGCCTCTCGACTTTTAGAAAGAATTAACAAATTTAATCTAGGATTGTGGCCAATAATCAAAGACTAACAATTCAATACAAGCACGTGATAGAAAACTACTAATCGATATTATAGCATCCTATTGCAACAATTACAAATACTATTTATGCATGACTTCCCTAATCCCTAGACAAATAAACTACTCTTGCATAATGAAAACTAAACTAATAACATATGATATAATAAACATGATGATAATGGAATGAAATAAGTACTAGAAATAKAATTACTTTAACAATAGAAATGAAACTTGGAAATGAAGAATAAGGTAGTAAATGGAAATAACTTGAAATGTAATTTGTATATAACTTGAAATGCTTATAAGAAATGTTTGTAACAACTAAAGAAAGCTAAAGGTAAACTAAATTTTATTCTAAGACCCAAGACTAAGAGCATATGAAAAAGTGTATGAAAAGTGGTAAAAAGGTGGTGTAAGGTAAGATGCCTAAGAGTCGTATTCAACCTCCTTTATATAGTGGGTTGGATGTGAAACGTAAATATTCCACATGATGGTAACCCGATCGGGGTCGTGGAAATCCAATTTTCCTCATTACTCTCCTCATTACTCCAATTTTCCTCATTACCCTCATTTCCACATTTGGACATTACCCAAAGATTTCTTCTCAACATGCTTTAGCCATGATCAAGCCTTGTTTCCACTTAGCCCCATGAACTCGGTGTTTTCTAATTTGACGGGAAAAAGCTACCAAATGCTTTATTTCCTACAAAATATAATAAACACAAGCAAAATACCTAGACCACGGGATTAGCTCACAAATACACTAATAAACGTGCTACAATCATATAAAACCGAGCTAAATTAGGGGGTTAAATCGTATATAATTTGGACCTATCAAACTCCCCCAAGCTAAACCTTTGCTTATCCTCAAGCAAGCACACAATATAATGTATGACAAGGACAAGGGTACGAGCAACTACCATCTCATCCAAATGCAATTCTCGTCAAGTAATTTTAAGACACAATGATTCAAATCCCGAAACAACATGGGCACAGGGAAAATGCAACAACATGGATGAGATTTACATGACGGCATAGCACAAAGGACTTCACATGGACATTTCGACTCTTGCATGATCTTATATGATATCGGACTCTTCATGGGAAAATACTCACACTCATAAAATGAACATGACAAAGTATATGTGAATGAGACACTCTCCTATCTACGACTCAAGAGAATGCGCCCACAATCTAGTATGGTAAATAATCCAAATCAACAAGAAATGCTAATCATGATCATATGCACAAAGAAGAAGCCAAGAATATAAAGAAGAAGGCTAGGGGAAATGTGTAAGAAGGTGGACAAATGAATTTGGTCATCTGGAGCTAATGTCAAGATAGTAACAAACCAAATGTGCAAAGGATGCTTATTCCAACCTCAACATCTGCTAATCATCATCTTTGCCACATTTGCTAATCATCATCTTTGCATTTAGGCCTCATTTCCACATCCCCCTTAAACTAAAAGAATAAGCCAACTTAGAAATTTTCCCGCTCAAATTTTTTGGCAAGAAATGGGCCTCCATTAATTGACCATTCTATAATTTTTTTTTTGTAAATGTTGGGCTGCATATGTTATACGAGTATCATGTTTAAGATCTTTCAATACTAATTGGCTGAGAAAATTTAAAATGTAATTGTTTTTTTGGAAGGTCTTATACATAAAAAGTTATATATATGACAAAATTCAATAAAATACAATTTCTTTTTTTACACAAATTATGGGTACACTTTTTTTTAACACAAATTATAGGGTAAGACGGTCTTATACCGAGGGATAGATCATTTTTTTAAAAAAATTATTCATTTAATACTATTARATGAGWTRTGTTTTTACACATTGGAWYCGTCTCACAGTATAAGACTGTCTTACACAACAAGTAYCATTTCTTAGTTACAAAAATTTGTATACAACAACATCCAAAATACCGTGCATTAGCACGGGATCTACACTAGTTTGGACATTAACCCAAAGATTTCTTCTCAACATGCTTTAGCCATGATCAAGCCTTGTTTCTACTTTGCCTCATGAACTCGGTGTTTGCTAATTTGACGGGAAAAAGCTACCGAATGCTTTATTTCCTACAAAATATAATAAACACAAGCAAAATACCTAGAACACGAGATTAGCTCACAAATACACTAATAAAAGTGATATAATCATATAAAACCGAGCTAAATTAGGGGGTTAAATCGTATATAATTTGGACCTATCACAGTGTTACCCCCTTTTATATGGTGTCTAAACAAGGTAAGTATAAGATCTCCGACACACAAAATAACGTTCCCATTTGTATTCTAGGCGACCAATGTCGCCACTTCGATATGAACTCGTATAAGCGAAGTTTGTGCAGCAACCCTAATTTGCTAAGATATCAGCGGTACTCCAAAACGGGAGTATGTATACTCTGCCTACTCCAGTGTCCAAACTCCAAACTCCATAATTTTGATCCTTTGATTGGATTTCAGTAATTTTGTTATAGAATATTTGTTTGGATTTAAGTACTACTCTGTATCAAGGCATAAGACCGACTAGAATCTAAAGATTTCCGATGAAACAAAAAACACAAAAGAATTCAAGAACAACGATTTTATATTTAAAAAATGGAAAACGGTTCTTAATTTTGGTTCGGAAAAAAACAATTAAATTAGTCCGTATATTTCATTGTGTAAGAAATACATATTAACTCGATATACTTTATAATATCTTCTCAATTTTATTTACTTTTAATTTTCTTTTCCAGGTTCACGTGACACAAAATAATAAAATTGTGGATGAACTTAAATTTTCAACTACAAGCATTTCAAAAAAACCTCAAAAAAAAAAAAAAATACATAAACTGCCTTTTACTATTACGGAAATTGAGTTAGAAATTTTTCAACAATTTGACCCATTTGCCAAAATTTACTTTTTGTGTGAATCCGTTTACATAGAGGTATTCAACTAGTAAAAAAAATTTAAAACCGCGGTCAATTTTCATAACGAGCTTTTACATACGAATTAATCTTTCTAATATAAACTAATTTTGCATCCGTGAAAAATTGCGCGAGATTTCTATATAATACTGTTATAAACTATATTTAACTAAATAATCCAAATTTTAAGCAATACCTTTCATCAAATAAAATTTACAAATAATATAAAACATTTAATAAAACTACAGTTATTAAGATGATAACTAGTTTTATTACCCGTAAAATTCACGGGGTTAGCTATGTTGTCAAGTTGGTCGTGTTATGAAAGTCATGATTTGCGGTCGCACTAGGCCCTAAGTACAAAAGAGACTCATAAGAAAAAAAATATTATTCAATACGTATATTGTCATAAGATATCATCAAAGCATATTTATTGTTATGTATATGACCACAATTTACTAAACTTTTGCCACGGTTTATTAGTATTTTGTCACGAATATTACTACGTTTGTTACTGTTTTGCAACGATTATTGTTATTATTGTTTTCTATTTTTTTTCCCTTTTTTTATTATGCCCCCTCCGCCTCGGTTTTTTTCTACCTTTTATTTTTATTTTATTAAAAACAATTGATCTATGTAATTAATTCAACCTAGAAGAAAATTTTCAAAATAGAAATTTCTATATTTTAATTTGCGAACTATAATCCAAGGTAGATTGAATGGGTAACATTTTTTTTAAATAATATGGTGAGAACTATAAACGTTGATAAATAAATGAAACGGTCATGCTGAGATGGACCCTAGAAAATTAAACAAATTATTAAGACGAAGGGTGTATAACATTATATCAAACATAGTAGAACAAAATAATACTCGTACTCCGTAAGCGTGAGTTACTCGACAAAATAATACCCGCACCAACAAGAAGGAGAGTGTGACCACCAACTTCTATTTTTTCTGATTTGTCTGATTCTTGTGATTCATCTGAATTTTTTGGCTTTAATTTATGGTGTTTCTCTGCCTCATCCATGTCTAAGAGACATTTCTGTAAAAGTACTAGTTATAAAAAAGGCTTGGGAAACAAAGTATACAAAATCTTTTTTATTAAAGAAAAAAGATACATGACTTTCCGCGGCATATTAATAAAAGAAACGCTACTTAACATTGCGGGTTTAGACTCTATACAAACTCCAAAATTAGAGATATAGAGTACATCATTTTATATACAAGTTAGAGTGCTAACTAACACCAAGTCACATGCCCATCTACAATCACTTCTTCAGGAGAAGAAATATCACATGCCTATCTACAAGCACTTTTTTAGGAGTCAAAATAATGAGTACACAAAATGGATTTCACCTAATCTAAATAATAAATAATCTATCAGTTTTCTTCTTTTATTTATTTTAGTTATAATTTATTAATGTAACATTTGTAACAAACAGTGGATACAAATACAAACATTCAATTTATTATTTTATTTAATAAAATTAAGTAACTCACTCACCCCTTGCAAATTTTGGAAAGCCTCGAATTGGAGGACGGATACTATGAGTACATGTTCTTTCAATGCTTCCAACATCGCATCTTCATTATCATCATCTGGTTGCTAATCATCAAGCTCATACAAATTCCGATCTATTGCGGAAGAATTAAGATTATTAATAATATACTCTTATATATCTACGTTTAAATGATTTGAAATAGTCGTCAAATAAATAAAACTCACGTCTCCACGTGGTGGCAATGGATCCGACTTCTGTGTGAGTTTCTTAGCATCATATTCTGGATAGTCTGACTCCTTGCTAAGACCATGCTACTTAATAAATTGCAATGCGTTTGCGACATTCCATTCCTCCACCGTGGTTGAACATGTGCGATCCACAATGTCTTGGATGGCTACGGGTGAAACATCTTTTCCCGCTAGAGATAATGCAGCTTCAGTTCATTTTCCCGGCTCTCCAAGCATAACACGCCTCTTTTAGAGAGAAAAAAAAACAATTTTGTGCAAAGTTTAGTACTTCAAATTGACTCAAGTTGGTTGGTTTTTTTCCTGCATATTGATTCTAGTATCCCATATAGATATATGTTATGGTAGCTAACTTTTATTTTTTTTAGTGATTCGTGTGGGGATTAGGAGTTAGAACAGTAGACAATACATGATGAATATGGATGATTATTGTTATTGCCTTAATGAAATACAATATACATATTTATATGCAAGGATGATATACAATTGCGTATAATAAGTTATGCTAATGCCATAAATAAATATGGACGATTATTGTTAGGTTGTTGATTTTTGTAGTACGTATTTTACTCAATACAGTACGCCTTTTCCAATTCTACCCTTGATATTTCCCCACCTTGTACTGCACTTGAAAGAGAGAGAAAAAAAAAGAAAAATTACATCACCCTTCACCACCAACTAACCACCTTCCTCCATCACCCCCTCTACCACCCACTCCCTCCCCCTTGACACTGCCGGAAAACGACGAACGTCGCCGTCCCATGACTCACGAAACATCACCACCCATCCTTCTCCTCCAACTCCCCCATCCCCAACGACAATGAGCACTCTCAAACTACTCCTTCCTCGCCGCCGCCACAATAGCCCCCTTTCTGGCACCAACGGCATGTTCATCTCCCTTCCCCGACGAAGCTACCTTTTTCTCTCTCTCACTCTCCGCATAAGAAAACCCACGACCACCGTTTTGATTTCCCACGCGCCACTGACACGCTGCCTCACCCAGCGCCGTCATCGCCTGACGTCCCCTACCTACGCTGCATGTTCACCACCACCAACAACAATCAATCTCCCTATAACACTGTTCAACAAAACCTAACCCAAACTCAACTATTTTGTTTTAAAAGAAAATAAAAACGTCAATGTGGTTCTTAACTATTCAATTAACAAATTAAATATGTTTTACATGCAAATTATTGAGTAAAATTGATGAAATTTTATTAATTTGAGAGGTTGTGCTGTGAATATTTGAGAGGATTAGGTTTAGTCATAATTTTAACCAAGGGTGTGTAAATGGAAAGTATCGCGCAAAATGTACTGAGATAAGTAAAAAACGTATTGCGAAAATAAATTACGTTATTGTTATTGCCTTAATGAAATACAATATACTTTTTATATGCAAGGGTGATATACAATTGTCTATAATAAGCCATGCTAATAACATAAACAAATATGTACGTACAACAGCTAGAAAATCATGAGGTAACCACTATAAGATCAAGGCAAATATTCAGCCTTAATTAACAGCTTTATTAATTCGCAATGATAGTGAGTACAGGGCTACAGGGAAAAATAGTGGGTTGCTTGACAAGTTTAACTCTAGTTTAGATAGTAAATTTTGCACTTCAAGATAGCGATCTAAAAGAAAAGATTAAGCAAATGTAAAATCAGAAGACGAGTAGTTAGCTAGGCTATAAGCTTCCTCAAATACGTCAACCGACCCACTATTTTTCTATGTACTCACTGCCAAGTAGTATACCTCAGTCGAGTGTTGGTGTATTATTTTGTACTTATGTTACCCAATTAATAAGTTGATAGCAAACCATATTTCACCAACATTTTATCAGTAAATGTTTCAGTCAAGCATTGATCCCCTAAATAAATTCATAATGCTAATAATATGCAAGGTAAAAATCTTAGAAAATAACTAAAATAACTCATTGTAAACGCCTTGATCATATATCATGTCTTCAACAGCTTTTAAACCAAGGTAGTTTACTCCGATCATCCAATCTATATCTATCTATATATCTATATATATTTATAAAAGATGTTTTTTTTCGAGCGATATTAGAGCGTCCACATCATCTTTTTTAATTTTAGGAAAGTATATTATAAGATCTTCCAAGATTATAACAAAGATACTATGTAATATTTTTAATATCAAAGCTATATTTTACATAAAAGAATTTTTTGATTATCAATCTAATCAAAAAGAATAATGCAAAACATTTAGAAACTTAGATATTTGGATTCATTGCGGAAAATGCTTTCATTTGAGTATAAATTTCGTATTATTTACTACTTCCTCCTTTCAAATGAATCGTTTACATTTATTTTTTGAACAAATATTAAGAAAATGGGATATATCTACTTTTCATATGTTTACTTAAACAACCACTCTCATATAAACCCTCACATTTTGGCACCCCGAAAGGTATAAAAGTAGACAAAGGTATGTGGGTTATTCAATAAATAAAAAAATATCCATATATAGAAACGTAAACAGTCAGAGCCTCAGAGGAACGCAGTAAAATAGAAAACGTAAACAATTCAATGCTATGAATGAAGCGTTATTATTTTCTCAAATTTTAATTATGATAAAAAAATGGTGTAGTTCTTAATATGTTATTTGTCTCACATTGAAGACTTATATAAATGTGGTGAATATATTACATATAAATAATAAATTCTCCCACATTGGAAGATTACCATTAGGTGGGTGATCCTATGATTATAAATAAGAGTCATCTTTGAAACTTAGGTATCAAGCAAAAATATTTTTGAATCTCTGAAGAATTGTCTTATAGGACTCTCAAGAGTTTGTATTATTAAAAATTAATCAATTAATATAGGAAAGTATCTTAAATAATATTTTTGATATATAAAAAATATAGTGGAAAATATTTTAATTATTATTATAATTATAATTAGAATATAATATATANATAAAAAATATAGTGGAAAATATTTTAATTATTATTATAATTATAATTAGAATATAATATATATTTTCTATATTATATTCAATATTTATACTATTTATATAAAAAAATTTACATTTTATTTGAAAAAAAAGTATAGAAAAAAAATACGAAAATAATATAATTAGATTGGCGGTAAGAAAATGTTATAGTATAAATTTACGAGGTAAAATAGAAAATGTAAAAATTCAATGCTATGAGCGAAGCATTATTATTTTCTCAAATTTTAATTATGATAAAAGATGGTGTAATTCTTAATATGTTATTTGTCCTACATTGAAGACTTATGTAGTTGTGCTGAATATATTACATATAAATAATAGAATTAACCCACATTAAAAGATTATCATTAGGTGGATGATCCCATGATTATAAATAGGAGTCATATTTGAAACTTAGGTATCAAGAAAAAATATTTTGAATCTCTTAAGTACCGTCTTATAGGACTCTCAAGAGTTTGTATTGTTAAAAATTAATCAATTAATTTAGAAAAGCATCCTAAATAATATTTTTGATATATAAAAAATATAGTGGAAAATATTTTAATTATTATTATAATTAGAATTAGAATATAATATATATTTTATAAATTATATTCAATATTTATAATTTTTATATAAAAATTTTTACATTTTATTTGACAAAAAAGTATCGTAAGAAAAAATACGTAAATAATTTAATTAGAACGGTGGTAAGAAAATGTTATAGTATAAATTTCATATTGTTTTCACATATTTTAATTATGATAAAAAAAATAGAAAAAAAATGTTCGAATATTAATAAATGATATATATAACTATTACATATATTGAAGTAGCAATTTCCCGTATTTGGAATTTGGGTTGGATGTCGAAGTAGATGCGAAAAAGATGATGTATATCTTAGTATGGTATTTGTACCACATTGAAAAATAATGCAGGTGTGGTGAATATAATATTACATATGAATAGTAGAATTGTCTCACATCGAAAGATTAGCATAAGATGATGTGATTCTATGATTATAAATAGGAGAAATCATTGGAACTTAGGCATCAATCCAAAAAAATTTGAGTCTCTTGAGAATTATCTTAGAGAGCTCTTAAGAGTTTGTATTATTCTCTCCACAATATGATATAATTTTTTATATTATATTCAAGTGAGATGTTATAATTTTTATTTATAAAAAAACTCACATTTTATTTGACAAAAAAGTATCGTAACAACAAAAAAATTTGAAAATTATACAATTAGATTCGTGGTAAAAAAAAATGCTATGATAATATGATGTATTATGAATAAATATGATGTATTATGAATAAATAGTTGAATTGTCTCACATTAAAAGATTATCATAAGGTGAAGTAATTTTATGATTATAAATAAGAGTCATCTTTGGAACTTAGGCATCAACACCAAATCTTTTGAGCCTCTCAAGTATTGTCATAATACAATAATAACATACAAATATTAAGCACGTAAATATTTATAAAGGCGATTATATATTAGTGATATTATAATATTTTTACTTTAAGAAAAACTATGAAATAATATAATAAGATTCGAAGTAAAGAAAATGTTATCATTAAAATATAGATTTAATATAATTTGCACATATTAAAAATTGCGTATTTCTTAGTATGTTATGTCTCACATTGAAAAATAATTTAGGTGTGATGAATATACTACGTATAAATAATAAAATTGTCCCACACCAAAAGATTAGCATAAGATGAGGTGATTCTATGATTATAAATATGAGCCATTATTTGAACTTAGGTATCAATCCAATATATTTTGAATCTCGTTAGTCTTAGAGAGCTTTTAAGAGAGTGTATCAATTCACAATATGATATATATTTTATATATTATATTCAAATGATGTTCATAATTTTTAATTTATATTTGGCAAAAAAGTATCGTAAAAAAAATTATGAAAATTATATAATTAGATTTGTGGTAAAAAAAAATGCTATCATTAGAGTATAGATTTCATATCATTTGCACATATTTTAATTATGATAAAAAAAAATAGAAAAAAAAACGTACGAATATTAATAGATAGTATAATATTTGCTCATTATTAAACCGGGTTTGATGTCGAAAAAGTTGCGAAAAATATTGTGTACTTATATAACTTCTAAGTATATTATTTGTCCCACATTAAAAAATAATGTAGGTATAATGAATATATACTATGTATAAATAGTTGAGTTGTCTACATAAAAAGATTATCATTAGGTGGAGGTTATCTCATGACTATAAATAAGAGTATCGAGACTCAAGTACTATCTTCAAGAGCTCTTATAAGAGTACGTCAGTTATAACAACATACAAACAAATAATTAAACATAGGATGCAAAATTATAACTAAGTTTATTACCCAGTTGCAACGCACGGGTGTCAAACTAGTTAATATCATCCACGTATGTTCCCTTGCACAATAAAAATAAACAGAATTTTAATATTTAAACAATTGATAAATATATAAGTATATAACCATGCAATTATATACATATTCACTAAGTTTGGTGCCAGGCTCCACCCGGGCTACCTCTATTTATCGTCAAATTTTATTATTGCTACCTTTATTTATCGTCAAATTTATGACTTGTTTAACTCATGCGTTTACCATTTATACTGAAATGTAAAATTTATTAACAAATTATGAGACATATTCACTACTCCCGCAGTCAATATTATTATTTTCACGACATCATTGTTAATACTATTATATCCACTACTGTTTCTTTGACTACTCACGCTACTTTTACGGTTATATCCATTCCCGTTAATTTTATCAAACTCACATAGTCACATATATCTTAATAAATAAATATATTTCTTACATTGAATTGTAAGCTAATTTTTCATACCTTTTCTGTCGTTCCTACTGTTACTTTCAATACATTTGTTGTGACTATTATTACTTTCACTACTTCTGTCGTCATTATCGTTTCTTTCACTACTCCCACATTTAATAATGTTAATTTCATTATCCTTCGTTCTTACTATTACTTGCAAAACATAATATTTATCTATTTTAAACAATTAACATCTTTGACATCTAATAAATTATACAGTATAAGCTAAACCTTTAAGGAAATTTTTTGTAAGGAGGGTATTTAAATTTTAATTTAATGTATAATTATATGATAATACTAAATAATACCATAAGTGAGGCAGGTTAATTTTAAGGAAAATCACCCTATTATTGTGTTCTCTAAATATAATTACTTTAATTTAATGTAATTTTCATAAATTTTCTTCACCAAGGCATCTTTATATTATACTTTAACCAAAAGTCCAAAACTATATAATATTGACATTAAAATCCCTTGATCGGGTCTATCACACAGTGCTATCGATTAAAAATCATATAGTATAATTAATTTGCATAGATTTCTTTAATTACGTTGAAGTCCCTTGTTTTCAGGAATATACATACATACATACATACATACATACATACATACATACATATATATAGTATTGATTGATTACCTGACTATCCTGTAATAATCAAATAAAAGATTCAAATTTGAAGTTTGTAAAATGCAAATTAAATTCAATATATAACCACTAAACACTAAGAATTATTCAATGGATAAATCTATGAATTACCCAATATAAGACTAACTCCACCGTAAAAGTAAAGGTTTGATCAAACTTAGATCACAAAAACTTTAGAAAGTTTGTCTCTCAATAGAGTTATTGAGAGACCTCTCTCATGATGAGGGGAGATAGTTACTTAATTTTTATTTTGAAATGTTGAACTAGGAGGACAATATCTTAAAATGGTTAGTTTTATCTTACAAAAACTTGGTGTGGAAAAGTATCAAATTCTCAATGATTATATTGGTTGTGAGGCATTACCTTTTAAAATGTATGAATTGTGACTATCAAGCTAAAACAATTGTGGGATATACCAATTGATCCAATTTTTAATCAACTATCAAGCTAAAACAAATGTGGGATATACCAAGCATGAAATTTTTAACTTGAAAGAGAGTAAATTATTAATTTTTACTTTTGAGGATACATTTGTGAGTTTCTAACTAATTAAACAAGACCAATTTATTATGATTTAAAACGTAATCATTTCACTTTAGCTCGTCTTTTGGTCGGATGTGAAGGTCCTTCATAACCGTTCTTCTTTTTCTTCTTCATGGTTGTGGAGAGAAGAGAAAAGCGGAAATGAACAGTAGGAGATGAAGAGAGTAAACTATAATATAAGGACTTCACTTTTACACTTACAAAGATTTAAGGACCTAAATAATTATTAGACAACTATAAGGACCTCAAATAGACTCTGTTACCCATCCGTCAAATTACCCTCACTATTTTCACATGTATAATACAGGTGTATGTATGTGGAAAAGGTCAACTTAATATTAAAGAAAAACAATACTTCCTCCATTTCCTTTTAATGTACTCATTTTCCTTTTTAGGCCAACCCACTATGATGTACCCATTTGATTTGTTTCCTTTTTGGGCTAGGATAAATGACCAAAGTGTCCTTGTTGTCCATACATATTTACAAAA
>VHZZ01000144.1:39975-58165 GCA_009801015.1 Silene noctiflora
CAACCACTAGACCAACATAATTAATATGTCTCCTAATTACACAAAATTATACTTATTTTTTAACAAAGGGGGTGCGGGTGCATCCCCTGCACCCCGCCATAATCGCCATTGCCTAGGATCGCGATTTCAATGTAAATGACATAACACAAAAATTAACAGCAAAGAGTATATATTAAGGAAGTTCAATTATGATGAGAGAAATCAGAAATTCTTTGGAGATTAATATACTCATATACAATAGTAAGAGACAAGAATGACATGATTTTGTTACCTTGGCAGCCTTGTGGAAGATATGGATTTCCTGAATACCCTTTCTTGCAAGCGCAACGATATCCGTCTAGACCATGTAGTTCATGCCTTAAGTTGATGCACTCTGTTTTGCTTTTACACAAGATGCCACTTCCTTCTTTTTCAGCTTCTGAACAATTTTTGGTTCCGATTCCCCAGTTGTATACAATAGGAGCCCAAAGCTGCTCATTCAAATAATAACTCAATTCCCGAGTCAAAATCTCTTGGGAAAAATGGAAGGCATCATTCGCCACAGGGTACGCCACACTGCACGGGTTAAACTTAACCTGAGTATGGTTATTGTAACTGTATGCCTCGATAGTTATGTTGGTCACGCCATCGGGTATGGAAGCTTCACAACAACCAACTCCATCACATTTGTTGTAGTTGACCACATCGCTTAATTCGTTGCACGTCGTCATGCATCCTGTGGCGTAGTCCTTGCCATAACGTTTTCCCTTAAACCAGGCATAGGTATCACACCCTGTTGCCAAAAACATGTTTTTGCTGCTAGATATCGTAAATGATCTCAAGTTCATCCAACTATCCCATTGACCAGATGGGTTGTCGCAACTATATGATATTCTGTTATTGAGGCGGATTTCGCCTTCTTGTGGGGAAATGTTTAGTATTCGGATGTTTCTACCGAGAATTGGTTTGGGAGGATTGAAAGTATGATTACATTTGATCCTCATTGTGCTTGTAGGACTGTTATCATCCTTATCTTTATAGTAACACCCCTCTTCTATGCCAAATGGGTAAGGAATGGCAATCCCTCCACAGGTTGAGGTACAATTTGGCGCGATAACAAGTGATTCGGGCGCTTCAGAACCCGAGATCAATCGTGACAGCACCAAAATAATGAGAAAGATTAGGAAATGTTTTTGGTATCCCATGCTTAATGGGTTTTAATTTGGAATAATGATTTCAGGAAAAGAAGTATAATTAGTCGGTATTAAATATGAATATTCTTTGTGCATTAAAATGTCGGAATTTAAGTACGATACGTTAAAGAAAAGTTCAGCAAAAATGAAGCTAGTTGATTGAATAATCAACAAAATAGCAGCAAGTTGATTGAATAATCAACAAAATAGCAGCTAATTTGATAGAGAGATCAACAAATTAAGATGCAAGGACTCCAGCAGAATGCAACATTTTAGAGATTCAACCAAATAGAGTATTACTCCATAGTTGACCTTATAAGCTTATATAAGTATTTTATAATTTGGTAGAGAATTTCTTGGTATTAAAAATATGATTAAAAGTTAAAAAGAATTCAATATGTTGAAAAAAAAAATGTACTTCTGTTAGTTGTTGTAATTTCTGATTTTGTCAAATTGTCAACTTGAAACAAAATCTATTATGTGTGGAGTATTATTTTACTAAGTTAGTGGCCAATTGACTTTTTAAAGTAAACTCGCCCAGTCCCGGTAAATACTTTACACTTGTTTTATTTTGTGAGGGGAAATAAAACAACTGTAAACTATTGATTATTGGCTGTGACAGAGCTACATAGGAGTAGTTCTTTTGAATTTAATACATATGCTTGATTTTGTCAAAAATAGTGCACCCTTAACTGAAAAATATGTCCCGAGTAGGGGTAAATGATCTGCTCTCGCTCGGCAAATTCTCAGAAGCGTCTTGGTCAAAGCTCTGCTTGAGCTTGCTTTGATCACACTTGAGCTCGAGCCAATTTTGATCAAGTATGAGCTGATCTGAGCACTACAAGGCCTGGACCGGAAGCTTGTTTGGGCTTTTTCTTTTTTTTTCGGAAGTTGTAAAATAAGACTATTACATAAGATACTTTCGGACATTCTATGACAGTAATAAAAGTAAGTCTTATGCAATCTAACCTACAATAGTAAAAACAAAGCCAAAATGAAGAGGAGTTGAGTAGTTTGGGCTTTTTTTTAGTAGTATGGAGTATCCTTTTAAAATGTTCTCTAATTTCACTTATGCTAAATTATACGACTATATTGTTTTGTTTTTAAATGTGTTGTTTTGAGAATTATATAATTATAAATTCACTTTTCATAAAATGTATGTTTAGTTAGATTTTGAAAAAGTGAAAAATTTGAAAAAAAGTTAACTCGAGCTTCAATTTTGTAGATACATCAAGCTAGAAACCGAGCATAAGTTCGGGAACAGATACGAGACTGTCTCAAGCCTATTACAACTCGTTGAGATTGGCCCGGTTAGCATATCCTCCAATCTTGCTCAAAGAAAAAGTGTTTGAGAAAAGCTCGAGCTCATGCTCAGATTCGGAAATTATCATAGGAACCGAGTTCGAGCATTATTTCAAGAGCTCGAGCTCAGCTCCTCAGGCAAAACCTATCCACAATTTTTTTTTATAATAAAATTTGAAATAAAATAAAATAAAAGACGCGCTTTCCATTTAACACAACACTTCTCTCTTTCAAATCCTAATTCAATTTCAATTTATAATAACAAACCCTAATTCAATTTTTTCTAAATTTTCTGATTTTATCATCTAATTAGTAAGTAATCAAAGTGTCCTTTATTATAAAAGATTCTATTAATGAGTTATATAATCTCTATTAAACTAATTGTAAGTGTGATTGAGTTAATTCTTTCTGTGTTTAACTTAATTTGTCAATTGCTCAAACCCTAATTTATTAGTTAATTTGATTTTCATTTTTTTTTACTGTTCTTCTCATTAATTATATGATTACAGCTGGATACTTGATTGTTTTTGTTATCAATTTGATGAATTGAATTGTTTACACATTGTTCCTGCATATTGAATTTATGAGATTCTAACTCATGAGCGTTCAAAAATGCAGTGGTGCACTTGAAGGAGCTGAATTAACAATGATGCTAGCTTCTGGAATCTGTGCAAGTGTTGTTGTAACTCGTAGTGATCGCTTTTGTTCTGCAAGACTATGATGTTTATTGAGAAAATCCTTACCAGGATGCAGATTGAGGTAACTCTTTTCCTTCAATTTTCATTCATGCTGTTTTTTGTCATCAAAAATCGTCTTCCGTCGTCTGCAATAGTTTTTTCATAACATGTGGGGTGCTGTTAGGTAGCTTTTTATCTGTTTAAGCTGTTTAGTCATGTTTATATTCCTAGCAATGTTTTTTTCTTGAAGTCTCCCCGATCCTCAATTCCTGTGTCCGCCAGTGTTTATAACTCAAAGTTGAGATGCTAGATTAGAATCCCATGTGATAAATGTTTTTTTTTTTTTTTTAATATGCAACTACACTCTTGTAAATAAATACCTTCAAAAAGGTTTCAAATGGTCGTCAAGGGT
Organism: Silene noctiflora; assembly: GCA_009801015.1. NCBI lineage: Eukaryota > Viridiplantae > Streptophyta > Magnoliopsida > Caryophyllales > Caryophyllaceae > Silene > Silene noctiflora. The sequence continues at coordinate 43,539 of VHZZ01000144.1, forward strand.
TTTTGGATCTCGGCGATCACACATGACAGCTTATTAATGGCTTCTCGCTGGGCCAATTTGCCTTAGACCAAGGAATTGGAAAAATAAAAGTTTATATTCATTGAAATGATAGTGTAAAACTGTACAAGCACTCTTCCACAGAATAAAAGTAAATTTTCACATACAAAAGCAAAATAAGCAATGCTATCTAGCTTGTTCGTTCTCTTTAATCTTCTCCTCTCATAATCACATAAACTTATACAGAGTAATACGTTTTATGGGATATACTTAACATCCAATTAAGCAAAATATAAATTACTACATAATTGTTCATTATGAGAAGGATGGAATCATAAAACATAATTACCTCCCATCATCAAGGGTCGAACCAAAATTGGGGAGACGGTGTAAATCAGAATCCTTACCACTAGTGTTACCATCATCAGCCATAGCAATTCCTACCATATGATTTCTTGAATTTTCAAGCTGATCAATTGATTTTTCAGTTTTATACTTAGGTTGGCTTCCCATTCTTTTGATTCCTTCTAGTTCCATGGCGGCTTCCTTCATGGTCGGTCTATCATCTCCTTTCAACCTCAATCACCATTTTGCTAGATTAGCAACTTCCCTTATTTGCAGACTTTGTTTTGAATTATCTGTTATGTTTTTGTCGACAATATCGAACAAGCGGTCCTCTTTGTTAGGAAATTGTATTACACGAAAATAGATTGACAACAGTTAACCACACCGAATCGATTCCGCTTTCCAAATAGAATAATTCGACCCTTAACAGTGCCTGAGTGAAATCGAATTTCCTATTGAGATAAGACGGTGCCCTCTGATTTTCGCTACAAAAACCAGACGTAAAATAGAAGTATTTTGTGTGAACATGCTTTGTGCATTAAAATGTCAGAATTTAAGGAAGTTGAAATTGGAGAAAAGTTCAGCAAAAAATGAAGCAAGTTGATTCAAATATCAGCACATTTGAATATTTCAGAGATTCAACAAAATAGAGTACTTCAGCTAGTAATTATAATTTCTGATAAATGTCAAATTGTCAACTTGAAACAAATTTTAGTGGCTATTGAGTATTGACTCTTTTAAGTAAACTTGTTTAGTTCTGAAATATATTCCCTGTAAACTAGTTGAACATTATATATTTTGATGCTGGCAAGTACGGAGTATAGTGTAATGTGTATTTTTACATAGTCGTTTACTCATTCTCCGTAATATTATACAATTTTGCGACACTTTTAGCATATCTTATATTATGCGAGTTTATATAATTATTTGCAGAAGGAGAAACTGTCACTAGAAGACTGCCGTCGAGGATGCGAGTAAGGTTTTACACTCAGAGGTAGAGTTCGTGATCGGGTTAGTCGGGCCGGGTCAAGCCGGGTCGTGTCATATCAGGTTATATCACTTACCCTTTCGGGTCGGATCGTTATCGGGACGAGTCACTTTGTGTCAATTGATATACGGGCTCTCTGGTCGGGTTTGGGAATCATTATCGGGTCTAGCTACTTTATCGCGTTATTTCAGTAAAAGTTTAGTTTTCGTCCATTATTTTTCATTGTTTCTTTGTTATTAAGTCAAATACCTTTCATTTTGATCAATATTAAGCTTAATAATTGTTGGGCCTTCAATCTTATCGGGTTAATATTGGGTCGGATACAGACTTGGGTCACTTGTCATCGAGTTATAATAGGTGTCGGATTGCAAGCACCCCGGGATGGGTCCACTTTGGGTTGCATTGGGTTGAATTTTGGTCAGGTCGAGTTTTATCATGTTTGGTAAAGTTTGCCGACTCTACCCGAGGCGGATTTAGGGGGTCTTGGCAAATACCCACCCACAAAAAAGTAAAAGTTTTCATAAAAATAAAAGACCCGCTTTCCATCTACCACTACACCTCCTCGAGTCCTCGACTTCTCCTCCTCTGTCAATTCCTAGTTCAATATAATTTTTTCCCCAAGTCCCAAATCCTAATTCAATTTTTTTCAAGTTTTCTGATTTTATCATCCACGGAATAAATTTGATTTTTTTTTTTTGCTTCTTTTTTTCCTCATTAACTATATACTTGGTTGATTATAGTTAGCTATTACATGATTATTTCTGTATCAGTTTGATGGATTGAACTGATTACACACTGTTCCTGCATGTTGAATTTATGAGATTTTAACTCATGCTTATTCAAAAATGCAGTAGTGCACTTGAAGGAGCTGAATTAATAATGGTGTTAGCTTCTGGAATGAGTGCAAGTGTTGTCGTAACTCGTAAATCATACTGATTGCTTTGATTTTGAAAGACTATGATGTTTCTTGAGAAAATCCTTCCCAGGATGCAGCAGATTAAGGTAACTCTTTTCTTCACATGATCTTCAATTTCAGTCATGTTGTGTTTTGTCATCAAAAATTGTCTTCTGTTGCCCGCAAGGCCGCAATAGTCTATTTGCATTATTAAGCTATTTAGTTTCTTAAAGTCCCAACAATTTTTTTTCTTGAAGTGCCCCCGCTCCTCAAATCCTGTTTCCGCCCTGTTTATACCTCAACAGTTGAGATGCTGGATTCGAATCCCTCCACCCAAGCCCCTGCCCCTCTTTCATTGTTGTGCTATGTTAATTGTTTATTCCGTATTTGAGTGAGGTTGGGTTATGTTAGTTACTAGGAGTAGTTCCTACTCGTTCCATTTCATTTATTTGGTTTCTAGTAAAATATGAGTAAGTTTTAAATGGTAAAATTCTACCAATTGCATTACTACCGGAGTACCGGATTATTAGATGTAAAATATTACAGACATAAAAAAAAATAAAAAAACATTTTGTATTAAGTTGAGTCAATAGTATTAGGACAAAAAAAAACATAATCACCGAATTACATGCATTAAGTAGACACGTAAAAAATAAATCACCCTCACGAGAACATATATAAAAAAATGAGCAAAACTATTACCGCCTTGTTTGCTCAGTCTCTCTGAATTACCTTCTGTCCTCTCATCATCAAAAAAATGTGTGTACATATTACGTAATGTCGTCCAACTAACCAAAAATATACACTAGTTTGTTTGACTGACGGAAAAAGGTTGGAAAGAGAAGATGGTAACAATTCTCGTCACAAAATGTAATTACCTCCCATCTCCAAGGGGTGAAACAAAATTAGGGAGACTGTATAGATCCGAGTCCTTACCACTAGTGTTACCATCATCGTTTATTGGAATTCTTACCGTATGATTTCCATAATTTTCGAGCTTATCAAATGATTTTCCACTTCTATACTTTTGATGGCTTCCCATTCTTTTTATTCCTTCTAGTTCCATGGCAGCTTCCTTCATTGTCGGCCTGTCGTCTCCTTTCAACCTCAAGCACCATTTTGCTAAATTAGCAACTTCCTTTATTTGCGCAACTTGTATCGCATCATTTGTTATGTTGTCATCGACAATGTCGAACAAACGATCCTCTTTCATCTTAAGAAGGAAGAACATAGCAAGGGATCGCTCAGCCTCCGGCTTACCATAAGATAGCGCTTTTTCCCTGGTTAATAGCTCAAGCAAGACAACTCCGAAACTATAAACATCACTCTTTTCAGTTAAGTCGAACGTTTGCATGTATTCAGGGTCCAAGTATCCTTGTGTTCCTACCACCATTGTAGCTAATTGACCTTGGTCCAATGGAACTAATTTCGACGCCCCAAAATCCGCCACCTTAGCCGTGTAACTCTCATCTAAGAGTACATTCATTGACTTCATGTCCCTATGAATGATCGGGGTGGAGATTGTGGTGTGTAGATACGCTAACACATCAGCTATTTCTGATGCAATCCTTAGACGCAAGTTCCATGTAAAATGGGACGCTTTTCCTTCGTCATGCAAGTGATCAAACAATGTCCCATTGTTAACAAACTCGTACACAAGCAAAGGTACTTCAGTCTCAAGACAACAACCTAATAACTTGACTACATTTCTATTGTTGATTTGCGAAAGAACGAGAACTTCGTTGATGAACTGCTCTACTTGATTAGGATCCACCTTAAGAGATCTTTTAATGGCAACTGGCTGATTATTGGATATAACTCCCTTATAAACAACTCCAAAACCGCCTCTTCCGATTATATTGGCTTCGTTATATTTGTCGGTTGCAATTTCTAACTCTTGTGCTGTGAAAATCTTCAGAACATCCATTCGAGACACCTTTTGATGTAAAATATCACCTCCATTATCACGGAAGTTCTTTTCTCGTAGTTTAGTGAGTTTTCTTTTTCCGTGTCTGTAATGAAAGATAAAGGCGACTAGGAGCGAAATTACAATAACACCACCAATACCTAGAAAATAAAAATATAAGGTCAGTTATTGTGTGAAGGAACTGGATAGCCCTTTCATTTAGCCTTCCTTAAGACGGTTTTACATTAATATTTTGTAAAACGGCCTTCCTTATGACGGTTTTACATTAATATTGTGTAAAACGGATATCAACTGGATAAAACATGATTGATAATGTTATCAAGTACTTCCAGAATGGATCCGTTTTACAATATACTTGTATTGGCCGCCTTAAACATGAGCAGTTGTGGCCTCTGGAGAATTATATTTTTACATTCTGAGTTTTTTGGGAATTAGTACCTGCGGTAATGATAACTGGTGCAAGCCAAGCCTTGGTATTAGAGATGCAACCATGAGTTACCGTGCCATTTCCATGGTAACCTTTTGGGCATTCACAGACAAAGCTCCCATTGGTGTTCCGACAAAACTCTGGTTTCTCACACTTATTTTTGCCCTTGCACTCATCAATATCTGATCAAATACAACAACTATAGTGTCAACAATGTTTAGTAGGGCCGAGGACAAATCAGATATCCAATTTAAAGAGCTAGTTCGGATTGGGTATCCATATTAATATTTTCCGAAATCAGATATCAATATGTGATCCAAATGTTTCTTTCAATGTTCGGTTATCTAAAAATCATTGGATGTGATGAGAATATCCATATTTATTTACTTGAATAATCAAGTTTGAAATAATATGGTATTCACCATTCTGCATGATTTTCTCTTGTATCCCTACTCCAGTGATCTCTACATAAAATTTAAGTATTACTTGCATGTTCTTTTATTTTAACCCATTTTTAAGTTATATCAAGTAACTGTCTCCAATTCAAGAATTATATTATGAAAGTTTTAAAAACACGAGAAAAATAGAACAATTTGAAAATAATACTGAAATATAAGTTAATTCTATCGGCCAATCTAACATCTAAAGGCTAAATACACTCATTTAGTAAATAATTGATACTCCCTCCATTTGGTTGAATTCCATACTTTTGATCAAAATATATCTCACGTATATTGAACAAATGTATGGTTCAAACGGATGGATGGAGTATTAAACTATAAGAAAAATTAGTAAATAATAAAAAATTATATTTTTGGATGGGATGTGATATCCAAAAAATTTATTTCGTTGGAGTTTTTCGGGATTCAAATCATATTTTCCGAAGTGAATGAAATATTCAGTAAAACTCAATAAACTAAAGAAAACATTCAAGCAAGTTGAATTATACAAGAGAAATTCAAACGTTATCACAAATTCTTTGGAAATTGATAATCATTAACACTTTTCTTTTCGATAAATTTTTTACCTTTTCATATTTTTTAAGATAAACGGAGTTCTATAAACAAAGGTAATAAAATGACTAAGACGTAAAGTGTAAGAAATAAAAATGACATGAATTTTTGTTACCTTGGCAGCCTCGAGGAAGGTAAGGATTCCCCGAAAACCCATCCTTGCAATCACAACGATACCCATCTTGGTCAGGCGTTAAATTTGAACAAACTGTGTTCTTCTTACACAAGCAGCTCCCTTCTTTTTTAGCTTCGGAACAATTCTTAGTTCCGATTCCCCAATTGAATACCGTAGGAATCAATGGCCATTGTGAATAATAATCAGATGATTTAGTTAAATTCCGTTGGGAAAAAGTAAAGGCATCGTTCGCGACAGGGTACGCCGCACTACATGGGTTAGACTTAACCCATGTATGGTTATTAAAGCTGTTTGCTGTGACAGTTATGTTGGTTACGCCATCGGGTATGGAAGCTTCACAACAACCCACTCCATTACAGTCATTGTTGTTGACAACATCGTTTAGCTCGTCACACTGTGTCATGCATCCTGTGTAGTATTTCTCGCCATAGCGTTTGCCAGTAAACCAGGCGTAGGTGTCGCACCCTATTGCCACAAACTTGTTTTTGCTGCTAGATATTGTAAACGTTCCTAAGTCTAGGCTAATTTGCCCAGAATCAGATGGATTATAGCAATCATATGCAATATAGCTATGGAGGCGAATTTCGGCCTCTTCTAGGGAAATGTTTAGTATTTGGATGTTTGAACCGAGAATTGGTTTGGGAGGATTGAAAGTATCATCACATGTGAGGTTCATTATGGGGTAAGAATCGGGATCATCCTTATCTTCGTAGTAACACCCCTCTTCTATCCCAAATGGGTAAGGAATGGCAATCCCACCACACTCTGAGGTACAATGTGGCTCGATAACAAGTGATGATGGCGGTTCATCATAACCCGATATCAACGGTATTAGAACCAAATTAATGAAAAATATTAGGGCATGTTTTTGGTATCCCATGTTTAATGGGTTATTATTTGGTTTAATGATTTCAGGAAAAGAAGTGATTAGTTGGTGAGGTAGTGAAAATGGCTTAGCACATCGAAATATCAGAATTTAAGCAGGATGATGACGTCGAAAAGCCGAAAAATTCAGCAAAAACATGGAGCAAGTTGATCGAGAATTTGAAATCTCAACAAAATAGCAGCTATTTGATCGCGATATCAAAAAATTAAGATGCAAGGATTGGTGCTGCCTGAAACTTTTGAGAGATTCAACAAAATAGAGTATTACTTTGCAGTTAGCAATATGGCATAGTTGGTTTTATATAAGAATTGTATATTTGAGTAAACAATTACTCGGTATTAAAACTATAATTAAATTCTCGAAAATATTAAGGTTAAAAACTTTAATTTCAACTAGTATGTCAAATTGTATTTTTTTTTTTAGCATTTTACAAAGTATAGTTGCTATTGACTTTATAATAGTAAATTTGATTAATTCTTTTGAGTTTAACATTTGGTTGATGTTGTCAAAGCCTGTGCAGTCATCTGAGAAATACTTCCCAGTAACATTATAGATTTTGATGCTGACGGAGTAATGTATGGTTGAGCAAAACCGTATACCTGGTACGGTTTTGTAAACTTGATTAGTTATTGGAGTTTACATCTGCTTGATATTGTCAAAACCAGTGCACATTTATCTGAGAATTACTTCAAGTAACATCATAGATTTTGATGCTGATCGAAGACGTCATTTAGCACAAATTAGTGTGTAAGACCATTTTACACATAAGACTAGTCCATTAATCAAAAGCCCAAATAGATTTCTCAATAAATTTGTATAAAAATATTTTATTTTGATAATCTAAAAATTTAGATTGATAACTTGTATATTTAAATGTATTAGTTTTCATCATAAAATGCCGAATTGTTAAAATAAAATTAAAATATAAATGAAATTAAATTTTATAATTGGTCTTCTCTCATTTTGAGTTAGTCATATGCTATAGGACCGTCCTATATAAAACTGTCTTATGGTATAAGACCAGTCCTATATAACTTGTATATTTAAATGTACATTGTTGTCTATATGTATTTCATTGTATCGTGCCTGGGAGGACCCTGAGTTACTCCCCACTGACTGTGGCGTTCATGTTTACATGAATGACAGATTCGTGGAAGCTTATTTTGGGTTGGAAGACGTGTGGGCTAGCGAGCAATGTACCTTGGACTAGCGAGCAATGTACCTTGGACCTAGATTTTAGTTGTTAGACTTACCCGTCGTACTTTATTGTATTCGTGGGATATCTTTTCCCCGGCCTTGTTATTGTATAACTTAATCATTCTTCTCCAACGTTTATTTTGKTTTGGTTTTGTAAACCTAATTACTTTGTTTACTTTATTTCCGCGTATTGTTTATTGTTTGACTCTCRCTCTTAGATATCGAAAAAGTTTTAAAAATCTCGTATTTCCGCTGCATATCATATCGTTTATGTTATATTTGATGTCCTAAATAGCGGGGTGTCACAGTATAACTCCCTTTTTTAATACACTTGTAAAAAAAATAGTTTATTTTGATAACCTAAAGTTTTATATTAATAATTTATATATTTAAATATGTTAACCTAAACTTTAATATTAATAATTTATATATTTAAATATGTTAGTTTTTATCATAAAATGTTGTGTTGTTAAAATAAAATTAAAATATGAATTAAATTCAATGTTATCTTTGGACTTCTCTCCTTTTGGTCAGTCCTATGCTATAGGACGGTCCTATAGGAGAGTTGCTGCTTGAAGTAATTCTCAGATACACGGAGGTTGTTCATAAAGTGGTCCGGGCGGACAAACTGGACCTGATATATTCTAGTCCATTCTCCAGGTCCACAAGTACGTGGTGACCGGTCTCTGGTCCGGTCCAACCGCGAAAAAGTCCTCATATTCCCCTCCTTAGTAGAAACGGTCCGATCCACCCCTAAAAAACCGGACCTTAAGAGTTTCGGTCCGCCCCCATTCCGGACCTGTGAACCCCTTTAAACAGAAGTACAATAATTTCTCCTAAACATCAAATTTTAAATGTCAGAATTCCTTAGGACCTTACCTTTTTGCCCCACTGGAATCTTTCAATAATTTGTGGTTATTTAAATACATTTGAACATGAAATTACCAAATATTCTACATTTACATTAACCTTTTTGACATTATCCACCTTTTCCTAAAGTTTCCCATACTTTGAATATTCAAATTAAACCATCATTGACTTAAATCCACCATCTCACCAAATCATCCCTCTAATTTCCTTTCCTAAAGCTTCCCTTTATTCAATCATAAATCTCACTATAACAATTATCACATGGTCACAAAAAAATTAAATTATATGCTACTCCCTCTACCGTCGCATGTTCACCTATTCTATTTTAAGGTATCTCGTTTATATGTTCACTTGCCATTTATCATGGGCGTCTTAAAACAAATGGAGGCCCAGTGCGACACGGAAAAATGAGGCCCCAAATATGAATAAACAAGTATATTATACTTCGAGATTTGTATTGAATTTCATTAATGAAAGCTCGTAATACGCTGACGAAAAGCGGAGACCCGGTTCCCACGTCCGTGGTTGCCCGTGGCCTTAGACACTCCTGCCATTCATTAACTAAAATGATAAATGGTCCTCTCCTGTTTCATACCTTTGACTTAATGCCAAAAGTAAACATAAACAAATGACCTCGGACGGAGGGAATATATCTGAATAATGCCTGAACAAATTACGCGTACTTTGTTATTCCGGCTTAACCGTCCATTACTCTTCTTTTCATCATAATAATAATACAACACTCCTATATAACTAAGTCAATGTACAGTCCTCCAATTATCAAATATTCTACACTTAAAATTAAAATGAGATTAAGCAATAATTTAATCCTAATATTTGTTATTATTACAATTATGAAATTGTTAATCACATCGGTCGTGGTAGTGATCGGAGTAGACGAGGGAGCGACAACCACCCGATGGACATTGCACAAACAATGTCCAAACGAATGTGGTAACGTTACTATCCCGTTCCCATTTGGTATAGGAACGGGATGTTATTACAACGACACAATCGACGACCTTTTTTACAAGATCGATTGTGAAAGTATGTCCAAACACGACCCACCTCGACCCATGTATGGTGGACTAGAGGTGTTAGACATCGTGTTATCTGAAGGAGAAATTCGGATTTCTAACCCAATTTCTCACATTTGTTTCGACAAAAATGGCACGCAAATTTTACAAAATAATTCGACTCTCACCATGGGAAGATTTACAATTTCGAGTACAAAAAATGTGTTCGCGGCCATAGGGTGTGACACCTATGCTTGGTTTGAAGGGATGCGTCAAGAACGATCATACCATACCGGATGTATGTCCGTATGTGACACAATTCACGACGTTGTTGCGAATGGAACGTGTAAAGATCTCGGTTGTTGTACTACTCCTGTACCCGAGGGTGTGACCAACATTACGATTGAAGCTCAAAGTTTTGCTCAACATAAGGATGTTATCGGGTTTAATCCTTGTGGCTCTGCTTTCGTTGTTGAAAAGAATGCCTTCAATTTTAGTATTGGTAACTTGACTAATGTGCCCAATAAGCCGGGAGAGCTCCCGGTTGTTTTTGATTGGATGATCGGAACAGAGAATTGCTCGATAGCTCAAGCAAGAGGCAAATGCTTGTGCAAGGGAAATAGTACTTGTGACGATTCAAGTATTAATGTTGGATACCGATGCAAGTGTAAAGATGGATACTCTGGCAATCCATACTTACCTAATGGTTGCAACGGTAATATTTTTTATTTACCACAAATTTATTCGATTTTATAAAGATTTCTGATATAAAGATTTCGATTTGTGTTGGTTAGATGTGGATGAGTGTGCTGATCAAGGACTCAACAACTGTAAAAAACCAGAGTACTGCATCAACACTGATGGCGGTTTTAGTTGTCGTTGTCCTAAGGGCGTCCATGGCGATGGCACAGAGACGGGTACTTGTATATCTTATCGGAAGGAAACATCTTCAACTTCTTTCAAGGTCGCAGTTGGTAAGCAAGAATCTCACTACAGAGTAGAATACTAATCTCGTCAGTCTCACTCATTCGTTTACCTTTGTTCAACAATTCCGTCACAGAGTTTTTAGATGCTAGATTTTGACGAGTTTGATGAATCTTGTTAGGTGTTGGAGGTCTCATTATCGCTTCAATAATGCTAGCATTCGTGCTTTTTTGGCAACGCGAGAGAAAGCGCCTCAGGATAGCTCGGCAGAGCTTCTTCACGCAAAATGGCGGTCACTTACTGCATCAAAGACTCTCTTCCGGAAGAGATGTATCAGTTGAAATGCTCAAAATATTCACCATTGAAGAACTCGAAAAGGCGACTAACAAATACAGTGATAACAATATCATAGGCAAGGGCGGATTTGGCGTTGTATACAGAGGAACCTTAGATAACAATCAAGTAGTTGCCATCAAGAGATCCCTCAAAGTAGACTCGGCTCAAACCGAGCAATTCATTAATGAAGTCGTCGTATTGTCTCAATTGAATAACCGGCATGTGGTGAAGCTCCTGGGGTGTTGTCTTGAGACCGAGTTACCTTTACTTGTGTATGAATTTATCGACAATGGAACATTACATGAACACTTGCATAACGAAAGGAAGGCGTCTCTGTTAAAGTGGGATATGAGGCTTAAAATCGCGTCTCAAGTGGCCGAGGTTTTATCCTATTTGCACACCACAATTTCGATACCTATAATTCACAGAGATATCAAGTCGACTAACATTCTCTTGGACCAAAATTACATGGCCAAAGTGGCCGATTTTGGAGCTTCAAGATTAGTTCCAGTCGACCAAGACCATTTAGCCACTATAATCCTAGGAACGCGTGGCTATTTGGATCCTGAGTACTTACAAACAAGTGAACTAACTCAAAAGAGCGATGTCTACAGCTTTGGAGTAGTTCTGGTCGAACTTTTTACCAGAGAATATGCAGTTTCTTCTAATAGACCGGAAAATGAGAGATGTCTAGCCAACTTCTTTCTCATGAAATTAAAGGAAGATCGCTTTCTCGAGATCATTGACGAAACAATAGTATGTGAAGAAGTGTTGGAGCAAGTAAAAGAAGTAGCTAATCTTGCTCAATGGTGCTTGAGATTGAAGGGTGATGAGAGACCGACCATGAAGGAAGTTGCGACCGAGCTAGAAAGAATAAGAGGAAGGGTTGCAGGATCACAAGCGTTGAGTATGGTGAACCAATACGACGATGATGCGTACTTGCACGGTGAGTCGTCGAGGCGAGGGGAGCAAGGTGATAGTTGCCATAAGGGAAGTACCATGGAGTCTTCTAATAGCCAAATTAGTAGCCTTTTGGCATCCTTAGAGTATGGTAGATGATTGATGATGTTATGACCCGTTTATATGTGACATAGACACGGACACGAAGCAGACACGACCTATTTATCTAATTTAACATTATCGGCTTTAAGATACTTCTTGTTTTTCATCTACCTTTTCAGCTATTGAAGTTAAGTCTTCGGAGAGACGTAATTCTATTCTTAGTAGTTGTTGGTTTAGTTAATTGTGTAATTAATAGTATAAGGATAGTTGGAGAAAAAGAAGAAATTGAATATTGAAGCATCTTTGTCTTTCCACAAGAATCTTACATCTTTAAAAAGACACCTTTGATAGTTTGATACGTGAAATTTTATGAAAATGTCTTACATTTATTACATGCACCTTTTTTACAATGTCCCACAATTAAGTGTTGACTTTAAAATCCACTATCACAATGAGATCCACCCTTCAACTTGTTCCCAATTAATATCTATCCCTCCGGAGTTAAAACGGGTCAAATACCATATCACTTACAATGGCAAAGTCAGGATTAGAATTTAGGAGAGGCCAATGAGTAAAATTATACAAACTACACTCGAAAAAATTTCGGAAAATTTAGCTAAAAACTACGGAAATCTGATCACTTGTATAAATAAGACAAGATTTTTTTTACTAACAACATTTTATTTTTGTTTTGTCTTTGTAAGTGGTATGATATTTTACCGTCCTCGTCTTAAATAAGAATTTGTTGTCATCCTGAAACTTTCCATATATTCAACTGTACCTCCCTCCCTAAATATTTTCACATGATCACTAAAGAATCACATTTTTTGACTCATTGTATAATACTCTATTATCCTAACAATCTTTTGATTTTAACTACATTCTCTAAAAATCACATAATCTACAAAAAAAAATGGGATTAAGCAATAATTTTATCCTAATATTATTTGTTATTACACAAATGAAACACTTAATAATCGCATCGGTCGCGACAGCAATCGCAGCAGAGGAAGAAGCAACAAACAACCAATGGACATTGAACGAAAACTGCCCTAACAAATGTGGTAATATTACAATTCCGTACCCATTTGGTATAGGAGACGGATGTTATTACAAAGATACTATCGACGACATGTTTTATAAAATCGATTGTTATAAAAACAAGTCCAAAGACGATCCTCCTCGACCCATGTATGCAGGACTAGAGGTCCTAGACATTGTGTTACCTGAAGGAGAAATTCGCGTTTCTAGCGCAATTTCTCACATTTGTTTTGCCAAGAACGGTAAACAAGTTTTCCAAAATAACTCGACAATTACCATGGGAGGTAGATTTACGATTTCTAGTACCAAAAGTGTTTTCGCGGCCATTGGATGTGATACCTTTGCTTGGTTCAAAGGAATGCGTCATGAACAATCGTATTATACTGGATGTATGACAGTATGTGATACAATTCACGACGTTGTTGCGAATGGAACGTGTAAAGATCTCGGTTGTTGTACTACTCCTGTACCCGAGGGTGTGACTAACATTACGATTGAAGCTCAAAGTTTTCACCAACACAAGGATGTTATCCGGTTTAATCCTTGTGGCTCTGCTTTTGTTGTTGAGAAAAATGCTCTGTATTTTCGGATTGATAATGTAACTAATCTGACCAATAAACCGGGAAAGCTCCCGGTCGTTTTTGATTGGATGATTGGAACAGAGAATTGCTCAGTTGCTCAAGCAAAAGGTACATGCTTGTGCAACGGCTATAGTACTTGTGACGATTCAAGTATTACTGTTGGTTATCGGTGCAAGTGTAATGATGGATACTCGGGTAATCCGTACTTGGTAAATGGTTGCATAGGTACTTTTTTTCATTCATATTTTACTCGAGAAATATAGGCGTTTTATAAACCCGAAATTGACTTGCAGTTCTAACATGTTTGTAAAAATTGATAATTTCGACTTGTGTTGCGCAGATGTGGATGAGTGTGCCGATCAAGGCCTCAACAACTGTAAAAAGCAAGAATATTGCATCAATTTTAATGGCGGCTATAGTTGTCGTTGCCCAAAAGGCTTCCATGGCGATGGGACAAAGACGGGTACTTGTATACCTCATCACAAGGAAATTTCTTCGACATCTTTTAAGGTCTCAGTTGGTAAGTAATAAAAACTCGTACAATAGTACTTCATATGTGATGCTTCAGAGCACGATTGGTAGTTGTAGAAGCGAGATTTTGACGAATTTGATGAATACTTGTTAGGTGTTGGTGGTAGTATCATTGGTTCAATAATGCTAGCATTTGTACTATACTTGCAACGAGAGAAAAGGCGTCTAAAGGTAGCTCGCGAAACCTTCTTCAGACAAAATGGTGGTCATTTGTTGCATCAAAGGCTCATCTCCGGAAGAGATGTAAAGGTTGAAATAATGCTCCAAGTATTCACCATTGAAGAACTTGAAAAGGCGACAAACAAATATAGCGATAACAATATCATAGGCGAGGGTGGATTTGGTGTCGTATACAGAGGAACCTTGGATAACAATCAAGTAGTTGCCATTAAGAAGTCTCGCAAGGTAGACTCTGCCCAAACCGAGCAGTTCATTAATGAAGTCGTCATATTATCTCAATTGAATAACCGGCATGTGGTGAAGCTCCTGGGGTGTTGTCTTGAGACCGAGTTACC
>VHZZ01000144.1:118472-156746 GCA_009801015.1 Silene noctiflora
TTTTGGCATAAAGGCAAAAACAATGACGTCACACTTTGAAAATTAATATAAACAAATCTTAAAAGTCAAGAAAATATGAAAAGATACAAAAAAAAAAAAAAAATGTTACTTGGTACTAAATACTTTTGAAAGATCAAAAGGTATGCTAAATATAAAAGATTCACAATTTTTAATTGTAAGGCAGTCGTAACTCGTATGTGTAAATTTAAAAAACCAGGGAAGAGAAGTAGACATGGTAAAGCTGATTCGATCAGATAGGTTAGCCCAAACTCGAAAAGTATCCCTCAAACTTGACCCGATAGATCATAACTAGCTCGACCAGAAATGACCCGACTTGAAGTGATCAGAGTGACCAAATAGACTATAAATGACTTATTTTAAGCAAAAATGTGACTCGGAATAGCCCAAACAGTCTAAAATGACCCAACTCGAAATAACCACACAACAAAAAATGACCCAACCTAATAAATAACCCGATAATTATTGTTCTGAAAATTACTTGATTCAAAGTAATTCGACTCAAGTAATCCATTGGTCAGGTCGAGAGGAAGAGGGAACATATTATTCACCACAAATTCTCATTTGTAATAGACAAAATTCGTTGACGTGAGACAAGTGAAAGAGTTATGACTTGTGAGAGGTTATAAGCAAGACGGACTTATTATTCACTCTTTAAAAATTGCTCCATCACATTTTATTTATTTATTTATTTATTTTCAAATGAGCGCACTATGTCGGGTGAGAATCGAACCCCCAACTTCCAACTTCACGGTCGGGTAAGAGAGCTCTTACCTCCATCATGTCATAACTCATAAACAAGTTGCTCCATTATTTGATAGAGAAAGTGTCCACAATTTCTTAAATCTTTAATTTCAACAACATTTTTTCAACATCAACCATCTTCACCATTATCATCTTGCTCAATTCCCATCATTTTCAACAATCTCAACCATATTATTCAATCTCTGCAAAAATGGTTGATAATTCAAAACACTAATTACTTCAAACCCTTTAATCATGGCAAAATCATACCCAAATCACCTCCTAATAATCCTCATTAATATCCTATTATCTCCACTAATCACATCAATTGTGATTTCCCCAAATTGCACTTCTAAATGTGGTAATGTTACGATCCCGTACCCATTTGGTATAGAAGACGGGTGTTACTATATCGACCCAGATGATCCCGTCTCCCACCCGATGATGAAAATTACGTGTGATAATACTTCAAATCCACCCAAACCAATTTTAAAATCAAACATCCAAATAATAAACATTTCGGTCCAAAACCCGCAAATACAAATAAATAACTACGTATCATATAATTGTTATAAACAAGGCCAATCGACCGTAAGTCATACCCAACGGGTCAATTTAGCCGGATTTACTATTTCTAGTACAAAAAATACGTTAGTAGTCATAGGGTGTGACACTTATGCTTGGTTTACGGGGTCGCGACACGGTCAATCATTTTATACGGGTTGTATGACGAAATGTGACAATTTAAATGATGTCGTAGACGGGCAGTGTAACGGGGTCGGATGTTGCGAGGCGTCGATACCTGATGGGGTAACTAATATGACTACTGAAGTGTATAGTTTTTCTAATCATGTTAATGTACCATTTAACCCGTGCAGTGTCGCATTTCCTGTGGCACTGGACGGGTTTAATTTTTCGAAGGAGGATTTGAGTCAGGATTCGGGTTTTTATTCTGGTTCGGATCCAAAGATGGTGCCTGTTGTGTTTAATTGGGGAATTGGGAGGAAAAGTTGTAAGGAAGTTAAAGAATTAGGGAGCTGTTTGTGTAAGAATAATACTATTTGTTCGGATTTAAAACCCGATCAAGATGGGTATCGTTGCGATTGTAAAAAAGGGTATTTTGGTAATCCTTACCTTCCTCAAGGTTGCAAAGGTATGAAATTATGTACATTGTTATCAAAAGTCAACTTCTTTTTTTTGTTGGATTTAATTTGTTTCGGGTTAAAAAGGACTATGAGACGGTCTTACATGTTAGTTATTGATGACGGGTTTCAGCATTGGTGAAATGATCAATTTTGTTTATGCAGTTGAGAATGGATCATTGTGGTGACAATGTATGTTGTTTTATGCGTGATACTTGACCCGTCTTAAATTTGTGCCGTTTCTTTCTGTTTTCCGGTTGTGCTTGGTTGAATTGCATCATTGGTATTTCCTGTTGCAGCTTTTATTCCCTCCGATCCTATCCAAACCGATCTTTATATCCATATTTTGAAGTACAGGTAGATTGGATTGGATTAGCGGAAGTCTGAAATACCCGACTTTCAGCCTAAAAAAGCCTCGTCAACCATGTATAAAGTTAAGATCATACAGGATAGTTATTTCGAGACAAAAGTTTATCTGCTAAAAAATTTATACAGTAAAGAGGCAGCCGAAACATTTTTGCTGTTTATTTCATATGCTGATATGCATGTTACAGTCCATTGTATAATGCTACTTCCTGTTTGTATTTTTGCTGTGTAATAAATGTGTGTGGTGATTTTTTTTCCGGAAATGTGATCAGATATTGATGAATGTAAGGGAGAAAATGAATGTGAGAAAGCGGAATATTGTATCAACACTGACGGAAGCTATATTTGCGAATGCCCAAAGGGATATTATGGGAATGCTACAATTACTGAAGGTTGCATCTCTAGAAAGACTTGGCTCAAGCCAGTCATTATTACTGCAGGTATTAATACTATAGACAGTTCATATTTGCAGAGTTTTAATGCTGACCAAACGATATCATCGATTTGCTTGTGGTTAAAGAGAACCCATACGGCAGCTACATCTTTGTGACAGGCTGTTTTTCAAGTCACAGTTTCTCTGAAACGTTCTGAAAGAGTAATTTTCGTGTAGGTATTGGTGGAAGTATTATAATTTTGCTTGTGGCTGCGTTTCTGTTGCACCGGAAACGTGGGAAAAGAGAACTCAAACTGCTACGAGAAAGCTTTTTCCGTCAAAACGGAGGTCTGATACTGCATCAAAAACTCTCTAGAATGGATGATCTGAAGATTTTTACTGCAGAAGATTTAGATTATGCAACTGACAAGTACAATGAAATGAACATAATCGGCAGAGGCGGATTTGGGGTTGTTTACAGGGGAGTTATTCCTAATAATCAACAAGTGGCAATCAAACGCTCTCTTCAAGTGGATCCTGATCAAGTTGAACAATTCATCAATGAGATCATCATACTAGCACAAATCAACAACAGAAATGTCGTCAAGTTATTAGGATGTTGTCTCGAGACTGAAGTACCATTACTAGTGTATGAGTTTATCAACAATGGAACGCTATATGATCACTTACAAGATGAAGGGTTAGCATCCGTCTTTACGTGGAGTATGCGTCTAAGTGTAGCATCAGAAGTCGCTGATGTACTAGCATATCTACACACCACTATCTCAACCCCGATTATCCACAGAGACATGAAGTCGCTGAATATACTCTTAGATGAATCTTACACGGCTAAGGTCGCTGATTTTGGCGCGTCAAGATTGGTTCCATTGGACCAAGGCCAATTAGCCACTATGGTGCTAGGAACCCTTGGATACTTGGACCCTGAATATCTGCAAACAAGTGAATTAACCGACAAGAGTGATGTTTACAGCTTTGGGGTTGTGCTGGTTGAGTTATTGACTCGGGAAAAGGCAATATCTAGCCAAAGGTCAGAAGCTGAGCGATACCTTTCTATGCACTTCCTTCTTAAGATGAAGGAGGACCGTTTATTCGACATTATTGACCAAAACATCGGAAAAACTGAGGAAGAAAGGGAGCAGATAAAGGCAGTGGCTAATTTAGCAAAATGGTGCTTGAAGTTGAATGGAGACGATAGGCCAACCATGAAGGAAGTCGCCAGGGAACTCGAGGGGATCAAAGGAACAACAAACTCACATCCCTGGCACAATGATGGATCATCATTTGACGAGCAAGAGGATCGTGAGCATCTTCTTGCAAGAGTTAACGAAAGATGGTGATGGTAAAAACTCCGACTTGTACAATCTCCGTAATTTTGGTTTCGCCCCTAGAAGATGGGAAGTAATTATCTTTTTGTTCTGTGCTCTTGTGAATAGTGAATTATTGTTTCTTTCGGCTAGTTTGTAAGCCACAGTTGAGTGTTCATACTATGTACAACAGTGCAAATAAAGAACAGGCGATGTATATGGTGTCGTATTTTGAACACCTTGGTTGCTATCAGTATTATTTAAGCTCGTATCCTAATGGAATGAACTTTTTCCTAGACAGCAGAAATGCACCGGTTCTCTCTTTTCATTGAGTGCATGGGTACAGTGCACGCAGAGCAGTGCAAACACAGACGCAAGCGTTGATGTATTCCGCATTGGCAATTTCCTGGGCATATTCCCTCTGCAATGTTTCAGTTATGCCTAGTGACTTCTCTAAACTGTCAAGTATCAACCGCAAACAAAGAAGGATTCATGGTGACGGAGAAAGGGAACTCAAAAACAAAAGACACAAATCACGAATCTAAAATTATAAAGCAAATTTAATCTTCAGTTCGATTCACACTTTGATCATAGTTGGAGCACCTTACCTGAAAACTCTAACAGATGGGTACAAAAGAGAGTATTGATCTAAATGAACAGTTATAAACGCCATAATAAAACAGCAATTATTTACGGCATGCTCAAACCGCCTGCTCTGCAGCGAACATCAATGAACATTGGCACAAGCATTGATACTCCGAGTCGAACATTATCACAAAGTAAGACGGTTTTATACGATAATTTGTCACAACATAAAGCAATTCGAACCAGCAGACTATCATCAGTCAGCTACCAAAACATCAGAGCATTCATAGCTTCCTGGGAGTAGCTAACATTTGCAGCTTGAAACAAATCAACCGCGAAAAACACCACAATGAGCTTGATACACATAAACCAGATGCAAATTAAGTCGAAAATTCTTTAAAACAATTTATCAAAATTCAGTAGAACAAAGCTAGCTACTTTCATAAGTAAGCATCCCTTAAAACATCATTAGGGTGTATAATCCGCAGACATAAACTAAATGCAACAAAAACCATCACAATTACACTGTGATGATAGTTTTAAATCATGCCAACACCTTGCTTTTCTTCGATTTCTTCCCACTCAAATCCGTCTTCTTCTTCTTCAAGCTCTTCTCCCCTTTCTTCACCTTCTTCTCTTCACCACCATTCTTCTTCCTCTTATTTCCGACATTCACATTCACCGCCTTTTCCTCCTTCTCCTCCTCCTCGTCGACAACTTCCTCACCCTCGCTTTCAAGACCCGACTTAACCTCCTCCCCAATCATAACCTCATCCATATACTTCACCTCATGAATCCTCCCCTTCGACGTCTTCTTCTTCTCCTTCTTCGTCTTAGCCAATCCTTCTCCATTCTTCCCCGTCACCACCACTGTCTTCTCCTTCTCCTCACCATCGCCAATGGCGCCACCAATCTTAAACCCTAATTCCGGAACCTTCTGATAAACAGGCAAAGCAACAGACTCAGCTAACTTCAAATGAAAACTCCTAACATTCCCCCACTTTTTCGGCACCACATTCGCAATCCCCTCAATCGCAGCAGCCACATTCGCGACAATCTCATCTCTCTCCATCGAAACTCTCGCAACCTTAATCACACTACAACTCCCAGTACTCAAATACAACAATGCCGAACTACAAATCCTATCAATCTGATCCTTCCAATTCCCTCTACTCATCTCAATCGGCACCGGAATCTTCTTCTTCTTATAAAACCCCTTTCCAATCGCATTCGGCAACAACGGAATAATCCGCTTTTCCGCCATAAACAAATCATAAGAATCACACAATTTCCTCTTCAATTCATACGCTTTATACTCTTTCTTCAGCTTCGTCAACTTAATCACCTTCGAAATCGGAAGTTTTTCCTCCTCAATCTTCGATTTCGCTATCTTGGAGTTCGCATCATTGACAAACAAACAGATTTCCGAGTTTTCCGGCGAGTATAGAGGATGGGGGAGTGCGATTTTGAAGGCATTAACACGGGATTTTTGGGGGATTTTCGTTAGGGTTAGGATTAGGTAGAGGAATTCATCAGAAGGTAACAATTGGGGGTTTTTGGAAGCTGATTCTTTCGATTTGTGCTTCAGGAGGGCGTCGACGCCACGTCCGATGGAGATGATTGGTACTTTCGGCGGTGGCTGTTGCGGTGGCTGGATTGACATTGTTAGGATTTGACGGCGGAGACAGAAAATTGGGGAAGAAGATGGAGAAATTGGGGGAAAATGTTGTGTAGGTTATGAATTAGGGTTTATGGAGGGGTTTTAATGATTTTGTTGTTGGGGTTTGACGATCCGGCCCGTTAAAGAGGATGGATTGCATACTTGCATATTATATGTGTCCGTATGGAACTGTGGGCTCGAGATCGGCTCGGAATCATGAGGTAGAGATAGAGGTCAGCCTGGAACTCGTCGAGATTATTCATTAAACTAATGTTGTGTTTTGCACAAAAAAATAAAAATTAAATCATGTTTGATTTGTGGTTATATATATTATTTTTGTCACATTTTAAACCTACTTGATATATGCTTATTTAGTCGTTCTTTTCCTTCTTTATTAGACCCGTTTTGGCCCTGTCTTACCACGTTTACTTGCTTTTGCGTCCCGTATTTCCCGTTCTACTAGTTTTTATGGCGTCTTGCAGGAATTGAGACGGAAACATGAAATCGGGAACAAGTRAAGTCGTTGGAAGAGGAAAGAAAGAAGAAAAGGAAGAAAATGTTGAAGAAGGTCCCCCAGCCGGTGAGCCACTGGCAGCCGGCCAGCCGGCTGGGGACCCCCCATACTTAGCCAGATATGATGGAAGTGTACAAGCACTCCCAGCCGGTGAGGCACCGGCAGCCGACCTGCAGGCTGGGAATGCAAGGAGAAGCTCAATGTAGAATTTTGGAAAAACTTACAGGGATCTTCCAGCCGGTCAGCCCACCGGCAACCGGCTGACCAGCCATGCACCCCTGAAGATCAAGTTYCTCCAAAATGGAACAGAAGACTCCGAGCCGGTCAGCCCACCGACAACCGGTTGACCGGCTGTGCATACCTCATGCTTCCTCAAATGCCAAAATTTAAACAGAACTTTCCCAGCCGGCAAGACCTCATTTGAGCAAAGTCATAAACCATCATCGATCTCCTCATAAATATGAGGTATCACATTCATGATTTCAATTGTCAAACAAATTAAAGGTTTCAATTCATTTTAAAATCCAATTGTATAAAAATGGTTGGAGATCAATATAGACCTCATTCTAAAATTTCAATTTCTCAATGATGTTTGAGAGATCATTGAAATTAGAATGGAATTGACGGGACTTGGATAGTTCGAGCGGATCACGTGCATGTGTGACCTATCCCGGCTTATGTGACAAGTCTACAATAAGTAAGTCGGTAAGAGATCAGATAATGATGTACTTATGTAACTAAAATTTGACGTGACACCAGGCCCCACACCCGTAATCTGAAATGACTCGAGCATTAATAGTCAAAAACAACCATTAATATAATTTTTTTGTCAAACACGGCCGGATTCCGATCAACTTAAAGCATTTCCGATCACTTTAAGTGTTTCGCACGTGAGAAACTACTTTGACTTTTCTATTCTGTGTTTCTCTCCAATTCACTCCCTTCGAACCACCACTTGCAACCAACAACCCCCACAAACAACACCTCTTCGACCTACCTTGCACTCCTCTCTACCTACATAACAAATTTTAGACCAAACAATACATCATAACCACATTTAAAGACGCACCAAAACCCCAATCAGCCGCTATAAACCTAGACTTATATCCCTCTCTGACCAGCCTTACTTTACACATCAATCGACCCCACATAAGGCCACCTTGACCACCGTATTGACAACGCCTTGAAAGCATGCACTCCCACCTTACCAACGAGTCCAAGAAAACCTCAAATCGGCCTCGTTTGCTATCTCAAACATCGACTGAAAGTCACTTCATTGCAACTGGTCAAACTCCGGCCAAAATGCCGAGTCCCCGCCGGTTTTTTTAATCTTGGACAAACTCCAACCAAAATGTCGTGTTTAGCAAAAGATTTATATTAAAAGTTGTGTTTGACAAACTTTTTTCAAAATATGGTATTTCAAAATTCGTATTTTTTCAAATGGTGTACTTAATTTCTTAAATTTATAGTACAACAAAGGGGGTAAAATTTGGTGAATTCTCATTGAAGACGGGCACTATTCATCACAAAATGAAGACGGATAGTCCATCTTTCACAATATGCAAGTGACACTTTTCATGGGGTGTTTCATTCTCCCTCATTTGTCCTCCACTTGCCTTATTGCGAGAGGAGCACTATTACACTATACGTCTTTAGTTTATAACGGATAGTATCCGTTACAAGCAAGACGCTTTGGATTTTGTGATATTTGATGGCCGACGAAGACGGGGTTGTTTTTCACCATAAATCGAAACAATAGTTGGCTATAGCTTTTTAAGTAGTTGATTGATGTCGGTCCACAACCGACGTGTTCACCATACACATTGACATAGCCAGTCACGCTCATCATCCATTCGCCACAAAACTCGTTTCTGTAACCAAAAAAATGCATGTCAAATATTCTGAGTTTCTGACTCACAAACCATACAAACGAAATTCAAATAACTTACCTCACGCCTTCTATCCTGGAAAATTTAGATCATGATCGTCTAATTAAACGAGTAACATTTTTTTCGAGCAAGGATCTTCCCCATTTCTTTATCTTAACTTTTTATCCATTTCCTCTTACAATCTTATACTTTCTTCATTCAAATAATCAAATCTAAGCATTTTTTTTTGCTTTTGCATAAGTTTTGAGTAGAATAAAATAGTACTCCGTATTATATAAGTATATGTTGGTGGACGAAAATAGTACGAGTAGTTAATATTAATATAATAGAATAGTATTATAAGAATGGACTTTGTTTATGTAAATAGACAAACTCAATAAGGATAATTATGTCCTAAAAACGTCTTACAAAGGAAAGGGGAAGGTTGAATTTGATGGACCAGAAATAAATAAGGGAAGATGGATTTGAATGGAGGGAGTATTATGATTATACTATTGCTCATTTATCTCATCAATTAATTGCACTGTTACATCGTTTTAAAATATAATCTGAACCGTTAAAAGAAAATGGAGAGAAGAAGAAATAGAGTTATCTAAATTGCATTTTTTTCCTACAAGGCTATTGTATATCCTACAACGGTCTTTTAAGCTTTGTAGATTGTATATCATTTTTTTTAACATATGTTTACTTTACTGGACCCATGTTAAAAAATTAAAATGAATAGAACTAAATTTTTCTTATTATGAATACTATGTACAAATAAACACGAGTAGCTCTCGTCGTGCATCGATAAAACCAAAGTAAACCAGTTTTACAAAAAACTATTGAAGGGTATTTACTAAATACCATACCTGAGTTGTGAACATGAACATAATTTTTAGTTTTAATAAAGCAATAAAATATGTAAAAGACGAATTCTTCTTAGACTATCCATCGCAAAATCAAATCCTATTAATTTTTGGAGCTTAAAATTTCAAATTTGAGGGTATATATATATATATTTTTTTTTCAAAAAATATTGAGGGTATAATTTTATAGGAAAAGAATCAAAAACTAAAATAACACTCATATAACCATTTTTTTAATCAAAACGGAGTTTATATTGCAACAAAAATTAATTGCCATCTTGAAAGCCGCCTTAAAATCGCCTCAAAATTAAAACGGAGTTTATACAAGACGGTATTTGCATATCTATACACCCTAACTACCTCTTTGTTCACCATTGATTAAAAACACTTCCAAAAAGCAAAAAAAAATGTAAACAAATAAACAAAACGGAAAAAGTTTTTGTTTTAAGAACTTCATTAAAGTACCGTCTTAAAAACCGCCAAAAAAAACAAACAGTTCTAACAACTCCAGAGTCCAGCCCCTCAACGAGCAACAATTTAAAAAGCGGGTAGCTTTTCCAGTTCATTCAACAAACTCCATTTTCTGCATCTTACTAAATTCCTCTTCCTTGAGTGATTAATACGCATCAATGGCTGAAATTCTTAGCAAATCAGCTATCTTTTCCCCAATTTCTCATCATAATAATCACAACAAATCCCAAATTTGTCCCATTACATGTTCAATTGTTGTTAAAAATCAAAATAATTTTGTTGGTTGTTCATCATTAAAGACTGATTTTGTGGGTTCAAGATTAGCTCAATCAATTGATGCTAAGGTTAGTGATTTTCAATTCAATTCAATTCAATTTTCCGTTTTTGTTGTTGTAATTTATGCTCTTAACAGCTAATTTTTTAATCAATTGATTGATTGAAATTATTGCTACAGTAGATGGTTTAGAAATTAGTTTGTACTGCCTCCGCCTCGATCAGTTGTTTACTCTTTTTATTCTTTGTGAAAAATATTTTTATGAAAGGTAAACAAATGAATAAGACGGAGGGAGTATAAATTCTTTGTAAAAGTTACTTTGAATTTAATTTGTTCTTACATTTGGTATTGATTGTTTTTATAGTCAGTTGATGTCGACTGCAACTACTAATTTTTCGTCATGTAGGTAAATTTCAATGTGAATTACACATGTTGATGTTTTGAAACCCCTATTTTCACATTTTCACTTCGTACAAAGTTGTAGGTAGTGTATATTAAAACAGCTTGACCAGCAAAATCAAATGACGACAATATAAATAGTTAGAGGGAGGTTTAAGTCGAACCTTTTTTCATAAAAGCATGTACCGGTGGAATCTTTAGTAGATTATGTGCTTTATTTGTGTTTGGTAGGTTAGATGGTTTGAAGTGTTTCCTTGTTTACAGATGGGTCTTAGCATTGGTAAAGCACAGAAATGGTGGGAGAAGGGACTTCAACCAAATATGAAAGAGATAATTTCTGCGGAAGAATTGGTGAGCTCGTTACTCAAAGCTGGAGATCAATTGGTTGTGGTCGACTTTTTCTCTCCTGGATGTGGAGGGTGCAAAGCTCTTCATCCCAAGGTATCGTATACCTTCTCTGTGGCGAAAAGAGAGGGGCGTGAAGGGACCCCGACCCCAAAAAATAATTTTATAATTGCTTAGATTTCCTTTGTCCTCTATAGATTTTGTGTGATCGTCTTTTTATGACTGTTGCTTTTGCTTCTTAGTTGAAGGTTACTCTTTCCGTCCTATATTTATCGTCTCGATTTGACTTTGGTGGCCAACCTATGACAACTTTGTTCTCAGGATATGCATATAATTAAAACATGTAAAAATTTATCAATACAAATGTTTTCAGACTTTTAGTTTTTTTTACTGTTGGTAGTTATTTTATCATGTGACTAGATATTCGAAAAAGTTGATGCGAGGAGTTAAGTCATATGGGTAGAATGATGCGAGGAGTTAACTCATATGGGTACAATGATGCGAGGAGTTAAGTCATATGGGTACAATATAACAGGATGCGGACTTTACTGCTTGTAAAGTTTATAGATGGAGACTGATGAGTTGAGTGACTCAAGTCTCTGATAGTGAATGTAAGTAATTGTTCGTGTGGTCTTCTGCAGGTATGTCAGTTGGCAGAGATGAATCCTGATGTTCAGTTTCTTCACGTCAATTATGAGGAGCATAAATCAATGTGTTATAGCCTTAATGTCCATGTTCTTCCCTTCTTCAGATTTTACAGAGGTTCTGAAGGTCGCGTTTGTAGCTTTAGTTGTACCAATGCCACAGTGAGTTTTTGTTTCTCTGACTCACCTCCATTTTATGATTTTAAGATTTGAATTAAAGGGTCGTTTGTTAGATTAATATTCATGTTACTCATCCCTGGTGCGATTTCATGAAAGGGAAATCCTTTTCTCGGGTACATTATTCTGTATGAAGTTGCTATGACTGCTATTCGATCTTATTTGTTAATATTATGAGTGATTTGACAGTACGGATCTACATTGAACTTAAGGGAAATTACAACTGTAGAAAGTAGAAACTGAAAGGAAAAAAAGGGAGGGAGACAAAGCAATGTCATTTTCCTTCTAATTCTTTCCTTCTGTTAAAATGATTTTAGTGTGGCTTGTAGTGACGTGAGGGAATGGATCTATCTATTCCTTGTTAGATAATTCCGTAACCAAATTCGTTACTAAACCAGTAAAATGTACTCTTCCCTTTCCCCCTCTCTTTTAAATTGCTCAGAAATCTTAGAGGTTTGTAATACGAAAAGAATGGGTACAGTTTCTGGGATAAAGTTATGCGAAAGGGAGACTGCTATTGTTTTATGTTTGACCGAGTCAATCTATTTGGGTTGAATCAACTTGGGTGATTAGCACAGACGATGACATCGTACTTCCCCTTTCCCTATCACTGGGGGGAGCCTTTAAGAGGCTGGGTAGTGTACTAGTGTAATAGTGTTACATACTGTTGTTCCTGGTAACATCGACCCAGTTTATTCCTACTAGCTGCCACTCCTGCCACCCTTCATAATTGGCGACAGCAGCTGTATTGATAATTGATAATGTCTTTCCGAATCTCTATTAATCTGATAGTTCCTATTATCACAGATTAAGAAGTTTAAGGATGCTCTCGCCAAGTATAGCACGGAAAGGTGCAGCCTTGGCCCACCAAAGGGTCTAGAAGAGAAGGAACTTCTTGCTCTGGCTGCCAACAAAGACCTTTCCTTCACCTACACACCAAAGCCAGTCACTCCCGAAACAAAGCCTGTATATCAGGAGGCAGAAACAAAAGGTGTAGGCGAAGCCCCATCTCCATATAACCCATCAACCATTCTGAACTCTTCTCGAGACAGCGAGGACAGAACCTTGGTCAGTGCTGGGAGATGAATTTTAGTGTCTCCACAGCAAAACACAGTTATATATATGTACAGTGATGTGTACTTAGGTATATGAAGTGAAGAAAATATAGCCGAGCGGTTCCTGGGACGGTTTTTTGCAGCCCAAGAATGCCTGTCCAGATCAGGCTTCTAGATAATAAGCTGTCTAGCTTGATCCCTGTACAAAAGAGTCGGTGAATGCTTGCATAGAGCATTACAATTGTGTGCTTAAACTGATAACTTGTTTAAATTCTGTTTGCTTGTTTTCTGCCTTCTGTGTAATATAAGTGATGCACATCAGGAAATGTGTGCTCTCGTTATATCGGATGTTGTAATCGATAATCAATCCAGTAACGTGATTATCATCACTCGGTCTGTCGATGTTTTCTGTGGTTTCAGCAGCTGTAGAATTAATATTAGGGACGGATTTTGTGAATTTGCAAGTTTGTAGCGAACTTTCTTTTCCGTAAATGCTCAAAAACATACTATTAATTGACGAAATGGGACCGCGAAGAAATTTATGGTCAGAAATCGGTCCTAGTATGCTTTTTTTTCCAAGTTCGGAGCAAAGTCTAAGCCATTCGAGGTCTTTGGTGTTGGGTCATTGAATGACTCGGTGATTGATTTTACATTTAAAACAGTTTTACACGAGACTCTCTCTACATCCACACAAACAAGCCGTCAACTATATTAACCAAGGTTACTCCATATATGATTGTGTATGCATACAACCGTCTCATTAGTTTCTAAATACATTGAATGTATGTTCAGGGTGCGTGGTCGTCTCAGCCTTTTTCAAAATTATAATTGTCGACCTCTTTTCTTACGTTTGAAACTCTATCAAGTATCAATCTATAGTTTTAAATCAGCCGAAAGGTTGAGTTGTTATCGTTAAAAGTGTAGTACTAATTTGACTATAAAAGTGATTAATTAATTAAACCGTCTTGCTTGTGATGGACTGAAGACGGAAAGTGCCCCTCTCACCTGATAGTGCCACTTGGAGGAGAAATGGAGTACCTCATTGATAGTGTCA
The DNA here is from genome assembly GCA_009801015.1 of Silene noctiflora. NCBI lineage: Eukaryota > Viridiplantae > Streptophyta > Magnoliopsida > Caryophyllales > Caryophyllaceae > Silene > Silene noctiflora. The sequence continues at coordinate 132,356 of VHZZ01000144.1, forward strand.
CTTGTATATTGTGAGAGGGGCACTGTCTGTCTTCAGCTTGTGACGGATAAAGCCCGTCTTCCATGAAAATTTGTGTTAATTAACATATAATTAAAATGAAAATCAACTAATTAAGAAGGCAATATATTTGGATCACAACAATCGAGGACAAATATTATTTATATGGAGAATTTTAATGATGACATTGAATTAGTGGACAACTTGGTTGATGATAAATTTGTTAATCTGAGAATTTGTAAGTGTTATGTTTAAATTAATCACTTAGTTCAACTCTACATGTGAATCGAACATGTGTTTCATGTTAAATCGAGTTGTCGACTTGAGGATTAAGATCCTATTTTTTTTGGAATGAAATTATTTATCTTAAAAAAAAACATATGGTCTTATAGTAGGGGTGGTCAACCTAGTCGGCTCATGAGGCGGGCTAGATTGAAGTGGTGGAACCAGGATTTATAGTTAGAGGGGTGAAAAGTTTCAGCGGAGGCGAACAGGTAATGATATAACGAAAACTTGGAATTTTAACTAAAATTTGCGAATTTTTCCTTCCGCCCGTGCTAACCCACCCTAAATCCGCCAGTGATTGAGGGGGTTGGGGACCAAGACATGACACTACTCTTCTTCAATGCCTGGTCATGTCGAGCTCGGCTTTGGAATTAGTGGTCCGAGCACATCCCAATGTGTGGCAGGCTGAGATGAACCGTGTGTGTCCCGCTTTAATTTATTTTATTTTTTAGTGTTAGAGCGGGTCGAACCAAGGAAAAACGGGCACTGGTCAGGTCCAATAGAGAGCCCGGGCCATGCCAAACCAGAACACATGCTAGATGGGCCGGCATTTTTTGGCTCGAGAAATGCGTGTTGGGCGGAGTTGGAGCGTATTATCGGCTAGCTCTAGTCTAACTGTCTTAGTCTATCGTGGTATTGTGTTAAAGTGTCAAACTGTATATCATTAAAGTAATACTCTCTCTGTTCCGATCATTTATTTACCTATTGCATTTTGAGATATCGAAGTCATTTTTTTTATCTTTCTATGTTATAAATATTTTTTATGGACAATTGAATCCTCTACCCTCAAAATACTCATTTTGATCCGCGTCTTATCTACGAAGTAATAATTAGCTCTCTCCTTGTCATTTAAGCCAAAAACAAAGGAAAAAAATGACTACAGCGGAGGGGGATACTGAATTATAAAATGCACAAATTCTCATTGAAGACCGGTATTATCCGTCACAAGATGAAAACGGATAATGCCCCTCTCACAATATGCAAGTGGCACTATCCATGTGGTGCTTCATTTCTTCCCCACTTGCCCTCCCACTTGTCTTATTGTGAGAGGGGCACTATCCGTCTTCAACTTGTGACGGATAGTGTCCGTCACAAGCAAGACGTTTTGTATAAAATGATGTCAATTATTCCATTTTGATAATTTGGCCAACACAAATTCTTATTTAAGACGGTCTCTACCCGTCTTAAATTTAAGACGGATAGTGACCCTCTCACACAAATGCAAGTGGGAGGCAAGTGGGTGGAAAATGGATATACCCACTTGTCTCCCACTTGTATTTGTGTGAGAGGGACACTATTCGTCTTAAACCTAAGACGGATAGTGATCGTCTTAGGTAAGACCTGGTTTACCAATTATCATGTACGTAATTTGCCTTTTGTACACCGCATATAAAATCGTGATATACAAGTATTAGTGTTGTCGACAATCGAGATACCTAACAAAAGAAAATGTGAGTGTGTTAAGATAAAATCGTAGGTGAGGAGCTGACAAGGTTTGGTGCGGACGAAATAGTTAAGATTATCCAACTTGTCGCTGGTTCGCTCTTATCCATTTCCAAATTTCCAATTATTACTTGTAACTTGCATTCTATGACTATGACTTGATCATCCCTCTCATTGGTGATTCAATATCTCATCATTTAGATTCTTCTTCATTTTTTTTATTTATGTTTTTTTAATAATTTCAGGAACATAGTGTATTAGTTCCACAGATTATTTGGATTTATAATAACGCCCTGTTCTTGATTTTTTTTTTTAGATTTATGTTGGCCAGGTCTATATCTATGTATGAAACTCCAAATACATCGATTTGCAAATTAAAGAATTCCTTATGTAAAACACCCACTTCATTTCGGAACACCCTACTTAAAAGGTTGTATGAAATTTCTTATAGAGGAAAAACTAAGAAATGTCATGCTTATTGTAATAATGTGTACAAATACGTTAGCGAAAAAAGTGATACTCCTTCAAAATTCGTATGTGTTGGAGTAGGATGTAACTCCGATTAATGTAGAAAACTTGTCTCAACATTGGTAGAATAGTGGGGGTGTTACTACTTTATATATGAGAGTAAATTATCTAGTGTTAACTAGATAATAGTGGAGAGACTCTAGTCTCCCCACGTGCACGCCGCCCCTGCCGTCCGTCCGACTCGTGACACGTGCGTGGTGTGGTGGGGAAACTGGGGATATGTTTTTGCTCCGGGTCCAAATTATTTCCTGGATTCTAGACGTTGGAATTCTAGTCGTTGGAACATTATTACACATAATAATCTCACATAATTTCTGATTTCATTATAATTTCCTGGCTCCAAACTATTTCCTCTATAAATTGCTTTGTCTTTCACATGTTATCAGTATAAAAAAAATACACAGAAATGCTTCTTCTCCTTTCTACTCTTCTAAATTATATCTTATTGAGAACAGTTCTCACTCCCGTTTGTGCAGTGCACCATTGTGCAGAAGGAGGCGTTGACTTTGGAATCGGTGACCACGGAACCCAAGGAGCACCTGTGTGGGGGTCTAACTGATTTAGGTTAATGTTTTACACGACTTCTCGATTAAGGCCATTATTGGTCAAATAAGTTTATATTTCGTACAATATGTTCTTTCCATTTCATTAAAATACTACTCACATATAATAGAGAAATGGGAAGAACATATATATTTAGAGGGAATATAATACTTCAACCATGGTTGAGAATGAATACTCGTCATTTCATTTTAGTACTCGAAAAGTCCAAATATAATTTGTTATAAAAATAATCAACAATCTCTTCCAAAAATTTATTACAACAAACATAGAAATACCTATATTTTTTCCCAATTTTCTTGTTTACACTACTACTAAATTAATTTGAAATTATATATGGACAAGTACATGAGAATATTGACCTGCTTTACCTCCTAGGTAGCACGAACACTACTTCTAATCAGCCGTCCCGTGTCGGTGTCGGACACAACACACATCGGGACATACGTCAGACACGCCTAAATGTGTCGGATACTAATAAATGAGGAATGAGATGTCGAAAGACTGAAAAAGATTGATTAGAAGACGGGTTTGAGTGGAAACGAGAATAAGTTATAGTTAAAGTCAAATTTCAACTTCAATTATTTAAATTTAATATCAAATACATTTACAAAAATAAAATAATACGTTAATTTTAACTATAAATATATATATTTTATTAAATTTAAATAACGTGTTCGTGTCCTAAATTTTATGGGATGTCATTTTACATGTCCGTGTCGTGTCCATATCAGTATCCGTGTCCGTTTTGGTGCTACCTATATTACCACCCCTTGGTCTAAAAGGTGAGACGTTACTCTCTCATTAATCTAGGGAGGCACTACTTACTACTTGAAGGCACACCCCTACATGAATTGGTCAAAATTGTAAGCATCTTTGTTCAACTTTTCGTAGCACTTGTCACACCACTCACTCATATATTATATGGATAATTAATGTGTGTGTATTAGTGTACTAACTCTTGAAAGATATTTTCGACTTTGATGACTCTCCAATGTTTCTACTCCTTTGTTTTTTAATCACACTTTTCTCTTTTGAAATAAGGTACACTACATATTTTAATTTTACTAAAGTTTACTTTTTAGAACATTATAATCATTATTCATGAACAAAGATTATGGAAAATTATACTTTACACATTCATAAATTATAATCGGACGGTATTTGAACATATGTCATATAAGCACTGCCCCATGACGTTGCCAATTGATACTATTGCACTTAATTCTATACATTTATCTATTTTAAATATTCATTTAATTTTATACATTTTCTTTATGGGTAAGTTTTAAGGCTTAAAAGTCCTCATCTATATCCCTTTCAGCTCCTTTCATCCAACCCATCCAACCATAGCCAACGCCAGTTTTCAATCCTAACCGCTGCCACCCTACACCATTCCTTACCAGCGTTCATTCGTCATCGTGACCCGGTGTACGAACCATTAATTACCGCTCATTTGTCACTGTGACTCGTCGTGCGAACCTTTCGTCATCGATCATTTGTTAGCGTGACTCCTTGTGCGAACCATTCCTCCTCAACCATTCTTCATCGTGACTCGTTTTATGAACCATTCGTCATTGTTCATTTCTCGTTGGGACTTGTTGTGAGAATTATTCATCATCGACCATTTCTCATCGCGCATTTTGCGAACCATTCATCATCGTGACTCGTCATGCAAACCATTCACCATTGTTACTTGTTATGCGAACATTTGTCATCGTGACTTGTAATGTGAACCATTTGTCATTGTGACTTCTTGCACGAACCATTCGTCATCGTTTGTCATTGTGACTTGTTGGGCAAACCATTATTCGTCATAATTTGTCACCCTGACTCGTTGTGATAACCATTTGTTATTGATCATTCCTCATAGTATTTATGTTTATTAATATTTAAGGTCTCTTTTTCAAAATAAATTTTAGGCTCTAGTTAAGTTAACTTAATTACCATTCATTTTAGTTCATTTGAGTTCAATTTATTTGTTTAGAATAGTCATATTCGACAATTTTGATCCAACCAAAGACAATAGGAGAACTAAAGGCCTGTTCTTTATTATTCAATTTTTCTGAACTAAACTTACACGATCTTAATTTCTCTTATAAAAACTGAAATAAACTTATATGAACTGAATTTTTATGAACTTAACTTATAAGATTTTAACTTATGGAAAGTGAGTATAAATATTAAACTAAACTTTTCTGAATTACTAAATTAAATTTGTAGAATCTATCATATTCTGAACTGAATGTATACAATGTCAACTTCTAAAAATTAGAACTAAACTTTAAAAAGTGACTTTAATTCTTTAACTAAAAGAATTATCGACCTAAATGTCACCAAAGACATTGTTTATGTGATGATTCATTGATTCCATAGACACAATAGTATTACCAAACTTTAAACTCCAACCGTGAAATATTGAATTGTTAACATTTAAATATCAACAACATTTAAGATAATGACAAATAACAAAAGAGCATATTGTTTGTGACGAACACTATTCATCACAAGTTAAAGATGATAGCGCCCTCTCATAATAAGGGAAGTGAAAGGGCAAGTGATGGAGAAATAAAACACCCTATAAATAGGGTCATTTGCATATTGTAAAAGGGGCACTTTCCGTCTTCAACTTGTGACGAATAATATCGGTAGCGAGAATAATTTGTGTAGACATAGTCCAAACCACTCTCACCCACTTTCGTAAATTCCGCCCCACAAACCCACATACACACAACACAACACACACACTCTCCCACTTCCCTTCTTTTCATACAAATTCATATAAAATTCACTCATTTCCACCATTTTTCCTCCAATACCCATTTCTCATTTCCCTCTCTTTTTCTCATTTTTATCATAAAGTTTCAAACTTTGCTTAAAATTATTATCATGGTTAATGATTTTATGGTTTGTGTTGATCGTATTATTGCTTCAGCTTGCTTGCATCCTACTGATGAACTTAATTTAAATTCTGGGAATTTTCAGCTTGTTAATAATGATGATGATCGAGCTAAAAATTTGGATGATTATGGTGATAATGGTAGTATTTGTTCATCATCATCGTCTTGTGGATTAGTTCAGAAAGAGATGAAAGAATGTAGGATTTGTCAGGAAGAAGATGATGACGTTAATTTGGAATCTCCTTGTTCTTGTAATGGCACTTTAAAGGTTTTTACTTTTTGTTTTTTTCTCTCTTTTAATTCTTAGTAATAATTGGGGAGTTCTCCCGTAAGACGGTTTTACATTATGAGACGATACTAATTTGAAAGGACCGTCTCAAAGTGTTAGACCATCTTATTCTATAATTTATGTTTGTTGGATACTTGGATGTCTTGTTTGTGTTGATTTCTTATGTGGGTATTTTTTTATTTATTTTTTAAAATTTTAAAAATAGAGTGTTTAGTGATTTTTCTGAAGTGGGTTTTATTTTTAAATTTCCGGATCAAATGTTATTATGGAATATTATTATCACAAATTCTCATTTAAGACGGTTACTTGAGGCTCCAGAGTCGTCTAACCACTAGACTTATACCTATTCGGCATTGATTATTGTTCTTATGAGAATTTATGTACTAGAATAGCTGAAACAAATGTTATTAAAGATAGGATTAAGGTATTAAATTGAAAAAGAAGTAATCATCATATTAATTTGTTTGGCTTTTTCTGGGTGTGGATTAGATTAGAAACATAACTTTAAGGGAAGATATGTTTAATTCTATTTATTAATTTTAATTGTTTTTTTAAGGGAGGATTGTGTTCACTAAATATGTTTATGAAAGGTAGCTTTCAAAGTGGATTAATTTGGTATAGTAGTTGTGTATTGTGGATAGGTTTACCAATTCCCATCAATTATTTTGCTGGTAGGTTTGGTTGTGCTGTTGAATTTTCTTGTAAGTATTGTTGTACGGAGTATTTTGTAGTTACAACTTGGTTGTTCCATTTGAATTTGGTCCCCAAAAAGACTTAAATTTGCAAATAGTCCTTCCGTCATGGTCGTTTGTTTATGTTTGTTTTTAGTACGACTAAGAAGAGGGGAGGGAACCGTTTCCTGCTAAGTGCTATCGGTTTTGGGTGAGTGTATTAATGCTGGCATTGCTGGGGGATGCTCAATTTATTCATGAATAACATTTTCAATTCTTAAAATAGACAGTTACGCAAATAGACACCCTGAAATGGAATGTATAAACAAATAAACGAGATGGAGGGAGTGTTCATCAATTTTGTCTAACATATCGCTCACCCCTCATTGAATTGCAAGTCAGTTGGAGCGTATTCTTTCACGTCATGTGTATAAAATCTGTGGAATTTATACTAAACACTTTATTTAGAGCGTATCGAGAATCAAATAATTCGTAATTCATATTGTGTTGGGCAACCTTGGACACAGTAAGATGGGATGAATGTACTATTATGAAATCGTTCTTTCAATGTCTACAGTCTCATTGCCCATCTGTATCCTTGTGCTATTGCCGTATGTTTTGCTACTGTTCTCGGTTAATGACTGATTTCTTTCATGTAGTTAATAATAGCTAATTACATTGCTTAAGGCATAGTAATATTTTTCACAAGGCCTCAATGCTGCATTTTTGTTCTTTGGTTCATGAGGATATTTCTGTCTGTAAAACACAAACTGTGTACCTGTATTTGGTTATCATCATCTTTAGTCTTGAGCACTTATTTTAATATGTACATTGTACTAAAATAAACGTACATTCGTGAACAGTTTGCTCATAGGAAATGCGTTCAGAAATGGTGCAACAAAAAAGGCGACATCACCTGTGAGATATGCAACCAGGTTAGAATCATATACCCTGTATAATTTTCCTTCCGTGGTTGATTTTGCAGAAAAACTTTCCAGACAATCAAGTGTGTGATTAAAATTATTCCGTCAAATTATCTGATTTTGTAGGTCTTTACACCCAATTATTCGGTTCCCCCACCAAGATCCAGTCCTGATGTCATGGCAGTTGATTTAAGGTAATGTCTTATGGAGGCTCAACTATCTGATGACAAACTCTTCTCATATTTGCTATGGCTGTTGAAACTTTGAAGTTAAAATACGCGTTAGAGTATAAAACCGGTCTTGGGACTTCAACCACCAGCTTAGGTTTTGGTTGCGATAGTCTTCTCAACATTTAATATCTTAATAATACGTAGTAGTATAACTTTGATGCTGGGTGAAGACTTGAGAATTTATCTTACCCTGGCATGCCAAGTTGTCATGTTATCTCATGTAGATACTACGACATGATATGGCATTTCGGCACCTCAATTTAAACCAAAAGTATTAGCTTTTCATTTAATAGCCAAGTATGACGCTTGGACACGTTCCCATGTCGGCGTATAGTATCCTTTAACCAAATTTGAGTAACATAGTTGGAAATCCTAGCAAGGCTTGCGAGTAGATATTTTCATTGTATATGAGCTGGATGCACTTCTTGCAATACAGCTTCAGCAGAAGTTGTCTGTATAACTATGTTGAAACACCAAGTTTTCGCCTTGCAAGAAGTATAACCTGTGAGAAACTGGGGATTGAGTGCTATAAGTTAGTTAATTTCGCAAGATATAAGGTAGGTTTGCATGTAGACGATAATAGTCTACACAAGCGTAAATGTCAATCCAAAAATGCTTTAGTGATTGTGTTAATGCCTAAAATCTTGACATCTAGAATTGCATTTTTTGAAGTTGCATAAAATTAATCAGCGTTGTTTTGAAAAAAGGGCTGGTTATATCTTCGGAGTTTCAAAACATGACCCACGGGGTGTGTTATTATGTACATCGGTTTCATGGAGGTCATATCCTTGTATGTTTTATGTTATTTATAAAGTCCAGACTCCAGAGTCCAGACTGTAGAGTCCTGCAGAAACTGCTTACTGTTAAGTGAGAAGTCTCGGAGTGCTGTGAAAATCGGCTAGGGAGTATGACCGTTTGGTTTCAGTTGCATTTTTCGGATATCAATGTTTGTTAGTGATTGTCCTATTTCTAAGTTGTTTGAACTGGAAGATGCCTTGGACAAGGTAACTTGAAGTATTCTGTTCACACTAGTTTTATAATCAAGCGGCCACGTCGATTTCGTCTTTTATCACTGATTGTTTTTATTTTGCTTGACGTGAATAACCGCCAAGTTATTTAGCTTGCCCTTCCTCACACTTGATTTATTAATGATGCTTAGTAAGGTAAATACACATACCTTTATAGGGGTCTTTGGGTAAATAACACGTGATTTTAAACTAATACCTGTGTAAAACCACCGTAAAGTATCTATGTCTAAATCATGGCCATTGTGTACTGTTGATCACTTTGTAAGTACTGTCAATGATCTCTCTTTAATCTCTGAGTAATTTAATTGTGTATATTGTTGCAGACAAGCATGGAGTCATCCTTACGGCTTCCACGATCATAATCTATTGGCTTTAGCTGAGGCTGAGCGTCGTTTACTGGAATCTGAGTATGATGATTATGCAGTTGCAACTGCTGGGAATGTCACATGTTTACGGTCAATTGCTATCATTGTACGACTTTTTTCTACAATTGGTTATTTCGTATGAATTGTTTTGATTGAATTTCGTCGTTTATATCCCCTAAAGCTTGTGGTCTGATGTTAGTGATGTGTGCAATTTTTCAGTTGATGTTTATTTTGATGTTCCACCAAGTGCTGATGATCACTAGAGATTTCGGGCTTATGGAAGGGTATTCAGCATTTCTCAATGTAAGTTTGGCAACAACTATTCATTCTGTTGAGTTGTTTACGTATTTCTTTGGGGCGTCTTATTCAGTTGTTCAAGTTTCCATTTTGATCAAGTTTTGTGATGTACAATGACCTACTGCCTACTGGCCCTCCGTTTGCTATCTCTCTTTCGTCTTTGGACAAAAAGTCACGGTAGAGACAGCGTGTATATACATCTATGATATATCTGGTTTTCCTTCTTTATTGTTTCTTCAGCAAAATGCCATCAAAACATGGGGTTTTTGCTGATGTTTTCAATAATGTCAATCATCGTAAATTGTACAATTCTGTGGTTGTAAAAGCGGACATTAATACATCACCGGTTTTGTTTTCTTCCCTATGCGGGGCAGACCCGCTGGTTTGGAAGGTATTACTGAATCAGCATACTAATCTTTGCTTTTGTTAATGCAGTTTCAGGTTTCCCTCCTGCAACTTGCTGGATTTCTTCTTCCATGCTACGTCTTGGCTCGCTCATGGTATATTTTACATACCAGGCGGAGACGACAGGTTAGTTTTACACCATTCTCCGGGTTTTCAAGGGTTTTTGAAATTCAATTTAAATTTTGAAATTGTGAAATCACTGGACAGAAACTAATCAACAGTTGATTTCTGGTTTCTAGGGCTAACTCGGCGATTCTTAATCAAATTAACCAATCAATCCGGCCACATTAATCTTTCAGAAGACTCAAAGAGTCCAGTGGGTATCAACTGGGGATGACTCCTCGTTTCTCCAGCATGCGCCATTTAGATGTTTCGAATTATGCATTGCAGAGAAAAAAGTGCGAAATTTGTAAATGAAAAAATAGGATCCTTTTATCACTTGCTGCTCTCGCTTTGGGTTCACTTACGACCCCATGATTCATGAGAAGCGAGATTCAGACTTGGGATTAACAGTAAATGTATTTGAGCTGTGAATTGTTGGTATGGATCGGCGAAGTCAGTTGTAGCCATTGAATTCTGATTCGGGTTGTAAGAGATGTTCTTAGCCCTGTGATTATTGCTCGTTGCTGCTTCTTTTTTCGACTTTAAGTTCCATTTTATTGTCAGTAATTCATACATCATCTACAAAAAATGTGTTAAAATTGAATGTATACAGATCTATGAATATACATAACGAGTCTCGATGCCTAATGGTTTATTACTGTTTTTCAAATTCTTCACTGATCATTTACTCTGAATTTAATGTGTTTTTTATCATATTATGTAAACCTACAAGAGTGTTAACACCATACTATTATCTTTTTTCTAAATTTTGCAACAATTTTATGAAAAAATCTTAGTCTCTTTCAAGTCTTTTCCGATCTTCAACTTTCACAGACGGACGAAATAATACAATATATTCTAGCCATTTGTATTTGTGATGCTCGCACACGTGAGAAGCTATCATAACCCAAAAAGGGTTTCGTGGCACTAGAGATAGAAGTGCGCATACAGGCTATTGGGCTGACATGTCCCAGCACGGCCCATGACTCATTTTAGCACGACACGGCATACCATAGGTCGTGCACTCGTGCCTGGACCGAAGTTTGAGAAAGAATACCGTATCTATTCCGGGCACGATACGATAAGCCGCCATTTCCATTTCACCGGTACGACACAAAACCCCACCGGTCCACCTTTCTGTACCTAAATCATGTCATTTTCTTCTCTAGACACGGTCCATGACACAAGGCACGACCCACTTCCATCTCTATAAGGAGCCAAGGTTGAAAAGTCAATTCAAAACTACCCATCAAACACCCAATAATACAAACACCAAACATTTACCAAAGCACAAATTCTCATTTGTGCGGATCAAATAAAATCACTTGGAAAGATAAAGACAAGCCTTTTATGATTACCTAGACACTCTTACTTTTGTTTTATCTACCCATGTTGGTGATATTTAACCCGTCACAAGGGAGACTTATTGTTACCAAAGTAAAAAAAGCAGAAACAAACAAAATTTTCCAGTAAAACATGGTACTACTACAGGATACAGGATGTATCCAAGAAGAAGCACAAAATTGTACTGTATATAAACACATAGATAAGTCCAAATTGAAACTGAAGTAATGAGCCAAAAAAATGGACAAAAATTTCTAAAAGATCAAGTCCAAACGGAAAAGGACATGTTGTCTGTGGAGAGCAAAGCGCGTATGACATAAACAAGTCCTTTTCATACAAAAAAAAAAATGGTTATATTTTCAACTCTAAATGCTACATTAAAATGACTTCACCTTGCATAACAACCAATTTTATGTTCAAAATTCTTCATTTTTCTCAAATCCATCATAACTACTTTACATGGTTGTAAATTAGCTGTCATTTGAGGTGAGACGGGTTCGCCATCGATCAGGTCTTAGTCTAATGATTGATTGAAATAAAGTTGTTACGATAGGTAATGTGAAATTTGGAATTTATAGAGTTCGTTATTGTTTTATATTGGTTTAGGAAGAGCTTTAAACTTAAAAGTATACGTATTACTTGATAAACTCTAAAATTGCTAAATTTATTTGTAATTTTTTTAATTAGTCTTAAGTATATCTATCAATTGCAATTAGATTTTTTTAACCTGTACGAGTCATTAAAAGACATCAAAATCATGTCTTTTGATGTTTTAAAATGTTATTAGATTGATTAATAAGAGGTTGTTCTAAATTAACCAAGTATCTTGGGTTCGACCTCAAGCCTTGAAATTCGAATTAACTGTCGGATGGTATACACTAAAAATAAAAAAAATATGTAAAATGGTATATTTCAAAACCATGTCTTCTTTTGGATTAAAACTTGAATAGAACAAATCTTAACTAAAATAAATTAATCGTGTATTCCACTCGGCCTAGGGAACCGTGATGAGCAGTTCCGTTGCCTTCCCATTTCAGCATCAACACACTATTCGAACCAAGCTCAAAGCCCTTCACTAGATGAGTTATATTTCGACTAATTAAGACCTATTCTTTCCGGCTTAATTTCAACTCATTTCAGTTTAGTTTTATTATGTTCAATTAAGCTCGCTTATCACTTTACCAAATTAACTGTTACTTTAACTTCATCCATTTTAGCTCAGTCAACTTTTTCCAGTCAAAAAAAACAAAAGACAAGACCCGAATGAACAAAATAAAGTAAACTGAAATAAAGTAAGTAAACGAAACTAATTCTTAAAAACCGGCATCTAAAATAAGTACTCTGTAATTCTTAATTTCTTTCTATTTTTTTTTTCTTTCTCCCTAATTATTATTATAAATCCACGATCATAAATTCACTTACCTTCCCAATTTTCCCTCTCTCCTTATTTTAAACCTTCATTCATTCCTACTATACCCACATATATCATATATGCCCCTAAAAACTCATAATTTCCACCTAAATAAACCCAAATAAAATCAATTTTTCTCTTAATAATGATGCTTTTTTAGGTTACCCAGTAATCAAAATTAACTAAAATTCTGCTTTTAAGCTGATATTGCGTTGATAAACTGACCAAGTTGCTAATAAAGTTTCAACCTTTACCAAAATTCAACACAAATATTTGTATTTTTATGCCTTTTTTGCTCTGTTTTTCCCCTGCTTTTTTTATTGGAGTATTAATAAAGAAAACTCACTACACAAAGATTTGAGCTTTTTCATAATTCATCCTATGATTTCTATGTAAGTATAATTTAATTACATGTTGTTTTATTTAATTAAGAAAAGATTTGTTAATTTAGTGTTTTTTGTTGTTGTTGTTTTTTGATTGATGATTGATTGTTTTATGAAATTGGTGATTGTTTTGGGTTGTTAATTTTCTGGGTTTTTGTTGATAAATTGCATGCATGATTAGAAATTTCTAGATATGCCACTTTGTAGAGTGTCAACAAAGTACTAACTTGTCCCGATCATTTGTTTACCTTTTTCATTCCGGATGGGTGAATTTCAAAATATGTAAATTATAAAAGGGAAATGTCAAAGGGAAGTCTGTTGAGTGTTAGCAAAGTATTACTCTGTCCCGATCATTTGTTTACCTTTTTTTTATTCCGGAAACATCAAGGATTAGAACATACAGTATAAATTACAAGGGAAAAGATTGGAACTTTACTTAAAATGTCAAGGAGAATGCTTATAATTAGTTTATGATTAGTGATTGTACTATAGTTAGTTAATTTTGGATTTTGTTGCTACTAATATGCTATATGCATGTAAGATTAGGCCTTAATTTAATTATACTCCCTTCATTTCAGTTGTTTATGATTTTAATCAAAGGTAAATAAATGATTGAGACGAGGGAGTAGGTGATTTAGTTATTGAAGTACCCAGAAACATTACAGAATTGAAGTGCATGTAAGGGGAAGTATGTACCCATTAATGGAAATTCATTGACACAATCATTTTGCCAGTACTTAGTTATTTTAGGTGTTGTGATATAGAAGTGTACTTAATTACTCATAAGTTTTGTGTGTATTTTGTGGGGTTATTGTTGTTGTTTGATGATATTTCCTGTGCATGCTTCTTGATGGTCTGTTTCAGTGGTCCTGAACTAGCTAAACAAGTACTATAACAAAATTATTGATTTCCAATTTGATAATAAAGGATTGCAGATTTTGAATTAATATCGATTCTCCGATTTCCATGAAATCCGAATGTTCACTACGGAGTGTTTCTTTTGTTTCGTAAAATTATGGAATAAAGCGAAACAACTCGAAAATTGTTTGTGCTTCATATATTGTGAAGCTATGTTACCCCGACTCTCCAACACAGTGTCGTGTGGAGTGGGATACGGTTATTTTGTGCAAAGTTTTCTATTTTGTGGTCTAAAGTGAAGTGTTGAGGTGTGGTGTAGTATCAGACACGTTGGACATGCGACACGGCAACTAAGTGAAGTGTTGGAGTAACATAGTTGTGAAGTAGTCGTTGATCAATGTGATTCTCTTTGAAAACCGTTCAAATGTTGAAACACTCCATGGGTGAGACTCGTACATGTTACACTCATACCACACCATGGAGTTTTGAGGCATTGGAGGCAAATGTAGTATGTGGGCTTCGTTGTTTTGGTATTAGGTGTGTTGTTCAGCTCTAATGTCTTTGATTTGGATAAGTTGCTTATAAACAAATGATTGTGTCTGGACTCTGGACTATACTCCGTGTAAGTTACGAGGGATGTATTGACAGCTACACGATTTAATATGAATATTTGTGGTGAAGTTGTTTGTCTGTTATATATTGAATATTGGATGGGATTTGTTAAAGGTTGAGTCGTATACACAAACAAAAGAATAAAAAAAAGTCGTTTCTGTTGATATTGCATTTGTTAATGGTAAGTATTGTTGGTTAATGTGCTGATGAATAAAATATACTCCGTATCTTGTATCCTTTGGGATTTGTATAGCTTAATGTTCTATAAATTATTTGAATTTAGGTATTTTAAGCAATTATGCTCAAGTTTCGTCTTTAATTGCATTTCGGTGTCTCTAGCTCAATGTATATAATAAGAGCTACTGTTATATAATATGATGGGTTGGCGTGGTCTAGTCATAATCGATAACTACGGCTTGTCTGAAAAGATCAATAAATTTATGTTGATTTGCATGGATGCTTGTGACCTGGGATGTTTCCTTAGTCAATATCAATCTTATTCATAATTAGCAAATAGGAATTGTATACTGTATTTCTTGGTTAGTACCGACATGAGCCTTTCAGCAGCTTCATTTTATAGATGTTTTACTCTTTCTTCAGTGGATTGGAATGCTTGTAGTGAAAAGCTCGTTGTGTTTCTCGGAATCAATATAATATGACGACTGAAGCTAATTAAATAGCTGGATTATGGCATTTTTAAAATGCTTTCAAGTCGTCGTGTATTTGATTGAGTAGTTTAATATTATGCTTCCGCTCCTTGTTTCATGGACTATTGTTAGATTACGTGTTCCAGAGGACTAACCTCGGTTGCATATATTATTACATTTCTAGATTATTATTAGATGCATACAATTGGATGTAAGTTTTCTTAAATTTCTCACTTTCACTTGTGTGTCGGATAAAGCGTGTAAGACTCGGTCTATATGTAATAACTCCCGGAGTATCATAGAATAGGACGAGTTACATATTGTGGCTTTTGGAACAACGAAATGTTTTCAGTACTTTTTTCCGTTTGTTGCTTCTCTTTCTCGTAGGTGATCTCAAAGTTATGTATGTATCTATATCCGATCCGCGGACTCGAGTCCGATTAACATATATCACACATCACTGAATTTGGAGCATGGAAAGTCGTTTTGTTGTTTGTGGCTATATGTTTCAATTGTCTTTGTTGTAACTTATTTTTGTGTATATCAGTCATCCAAGAAGAGGATAGAATTGTGCAATGACTGAGCTGAAGAGGGGTGTGCCTGTTGATCAAGAGAGTCTTACATCATCATCCAAGTGTCAGAAGATCGATATATCAATGTCTAGCAAGGTTGGTTCTTCGTGTTATTCTATCAGTAACCATTTCACTTAAAGAAAAGCTGTCTCTCTAGTCGCTACCATGCTCTTCAAGTTACACGCTTTTTACTAATTTTTATCGTAGTTTGTCTTTCAAAGATTCTCTTCTGTTTGGTTCTAGATAGGATGAAATAAAGCAAAATGACTTACTGAATTGATACCTATCTTTTTATTGAGAGATATAATTCAATCGGTACAATCCTCATCACGGGTCATCAGGATACAGTGGATACAACCCCTTTCCTCCTTTAACACTAGGGTAGGATTTGAGTAAATTTGAATCTCCCTTGTTCAACCATTTGTCGGAGCCCTTGAGCCATTCGGGTATGTTGTGGTTGTGGTTGGAGGTTAGGAAGGGTTGACGCTGTCACTAGTTTCACATGACGTGTTCTTTCTGCTTGCCAATACTTGAATACATTTGTGAAATTATCTTTTGACCATTTTGACTCATGGTTCATGGACACAGGAAAGAAAAGAGAAGCTCGGTGAAAAGATAACCATGCTTCAGCAGCTTGTGTCACCTTATGGCAAGGTATGATTCACGTTAATCTTGGTACTTTAGTTGATTTTTTTTGCTCTGTGTACAGTTTTCTGATTGTTCTTATCACTAGTATGTCAGTTTTCTGTCCTGTACAACATTTTCATGTGAAATTTTGATGCAGACTGATACGGCTTCTGTCCTCTTAGAAGCGATGGAATACATCAGTTTTCTACATGAGCAAGTAAAGGTTAGATTTGCTTCAGTTTCTTTATAATACGAGTATAAGGGTAGTAACTCTGGATAAATTAGGTTTTAAGTTTTTTCCTGAATAATTGACAAAGATTTAGCTTAAGAAGGCGTAGAAACGATTTTCCTTTCCACGACAAGCTTATGAATCCGAACCTAGTTTTGAAAACTACAGAGCATGTTACTTTGCTACTTTCCTCTGAAGATACGACACTTGACGCTGCATCAGAGTAACATACCCTAAAAGAAGAATGTTCTTTTGGAGTAGGCTGTGTGCATGTTGATTATAATCTCTCGTTTCCAAGCAATTACATTCGGTTTTCACGGGATTAGAACCCACGCATGCCTTATCGAATACCATCTTAACCATCAATTTACATTCCGAGTACTGGTAAAGAATAGACTAAGAATCGACTTTTGATATCCAATCGAACATATTTTTTTCTGCTGAGTTGCGCAGTTTGACACTTAATTTTGATTCTTACTGCTCTTAACTCCTTTTGGTACTTGTAGGTCTTGAGTGCTCCATACCTGTATAATACTCCAGTCACAAATATGGAGGTGAGTAACGTCGACCTCCATGTATAGTGAATCCTTGATATTTTTTTGGCTTACTCGACTATTTTGGGGTCCGGGGGACGCCTTTCATGAAATCATGCTCTCTTCTTGTTGGAAAGGGAGCCACAGCCCACAAGGGTACTTTGTTTCTGATGGGTTTCAAAACAAGATCACGAGTGCCACGCCTCAATGAGTGTTGGGATAAGTATCTTATGATAGGAGAAAGTCGAACGTGTGTGGTTATTCCTTATCATACACTAACTAGTTATTTCTACTCTTATTTCCTGCCAGGGGCCAGGACAATATAACCTAAGAAGCAAAGGCTTGTGCCTTTTACCAGTCTCACATGCTGACGGAATGGCTCGAAATAATGGTGCCGATATTTGGGCACCCATCAAAACCACTTCCCCGAGGTTTTAGCTCTCCCATCACTAATACAGTATGTTGTCTAACAAACGATCGCCTCCTGAAGATCGATTTTCTCCCCTATTCAAATCCAGATTTTGATCGATTCAATTGATGGGAAGTACCAAGTACGGTACGTCTGCACTATTAAGCTTATGGATTAGTAAGTAGATATAAAAGTTCTCGTTGGCTGGTGGTCGATTGTGGTAAGACCGACAATGCAGAATGTAAATTAAAGGTGCTCAATTTTGCACTTAAACCTCTGTGTAACTCTCTTAATCATGTAATTTGGTAACGTAACGAGGTCGGATAGTATTCAGTCTTAAATTCGGACAAAGCCATGCATTTCACGATTTCAGTGTATCTTGCTTTAGTTGGTCTTGCTTAAGACGTCTTAACTTAAAAAATTTCACCTCCTCCTTTCGTCACATCATCACTTGCTGACCCATTAATTGAATCTTTTGTGATTTTGGGGTAAAAGGAGTCATGTTGGATGTTGATTGCGGATACGTCTCGACCCAGTCACCCAGGTGAAGGGTTCTAATACGATTTTAGACTATTTACTCGATTTTATTCAGGATTATTACACGTAGATAAAAATTTATCGTAGATTATTGGAAATAATTGGTTGTGGAATAATTATAATAGGATTTGTGTGACATGGCGAAGCGATTCCAAATTGTTTTTCAATAACCAAGCGAATGATAGCATCGCAGTCTGGAACACGAATTGAGCTTCGTATGCTAGTACTAGAGTTCCGTTTTGGTGTCTTAAAATTTAAGTTCCGAATTGTTTACGTGTTGCCATGAACGTAAACCTAGTTAATACCAACCGCGCTTTAAACTATTTAGTTTCTCAAAGCGACAAAGCGGTCTCTGCTAAAAGATTACAGCCACCTACTGTTAAGCTCAGTTCATGGATTATACATCTGAGGTAGTACCTCTTAATATCTATTTTCTGAGTTTTATATTAAAAATTTTGAGTTTTATTTTAAATATCATGAGTTTATAGTATTAAGTTTTTGAATACATTTATTTAAAACATTAAACTAAAAAAAAATATAATATTACTCAAAAACTATATTTAAAAATACTAATATGCTCAGAAACAATGTGTGTATGCTCAAAAATTAAAAGGTCTGAGGTACTACCTCAGATGCGTAATCATTTTTCTCTGCTAAGCTGGATGTTCGGTGGTAGTTGAGATTTTCAAAGTTTTTAGTTAAAGTTTTTGAATTTTTTTTAGCATATTTTATATCATTATCCATCTGTACTCTTTCAGATTTTTCGTCCTCCTAAGCTCAAGTCCTGTTCTGCCGTGTTCTATAATTAACCTTGAAAAATATTCGTTTTTAAATCGACCAAGTAATTATTAATAGCATTTCTAAAAGTGCTAAAGCTAAAAAATACTCCCTCCGTCCCGGTCATTTGTTGTTCTATTCTATTTTAGGGTGTTCAGTCAGGTTGTTCATTCTATTTTAGGATTATATTTGATGAGCAATTTGATCATTCACACTCAATTTAGTTCACTTGTCATTTTATATTTAGTCCCGTCCTCATTTCTTGGCTTTTGTCCCAAAATTAAAGGATAAGAATTGATCGGATCGGAACGGAACGGAGGAAGGAATGTTAAAATCATCTGAAAAGTAGGTGACAGTGGAGTCAATGTTGGAGGACCCTCAAACTGGTGAAATGGCAAAGTCATACGCATTATTGCTAGTTCATCAGTTTACATCTATTGTTTCCTTCACCTTCCCGTCACAACAAACACCATCATTTTTTGTCATCAAAACATTTTACTTTATCACATTTTTTTGAAAAAAAATATCAAAGTTATATTTAAATCATACTTGTTCTATGTGTCTTGCTATGTGTTATCCCGGCTCTTTAATACGGTGTCGTGCCTAATATGCAGTTGGAGTGTTGGATACAGCTATTTTTGCGTGAATCTTTTTAGATTTTTGATTAAAAATAAAGTGTTAAAATTTTGTGTCGTGTTGAGAAACATCAGAGTAACCGTAGGGCTTGCTTGATGTTGTAACATTTCGTGTATAACTCTGAATTTGCTATACGTAACGGATTCAGATTTAAAATTAACTCTGTATTAGTAGATTTATTTAAACTTCAAACCTAATGTTCACCTTATATTCATATTAACTTCTAAATTAAGACATTTTCAGATTTATAATTACTCGAGTTAAATTAAAAACGCTTTTTCTAAACAATTCATAACAGAAATTGTATCAAAACTTTGAAATGTTGATTAACTACTATTTCCCACGTCCCAGTCAATTAAATTAAGATATTTTCAGATTTGTAATTACTCGAGTTAAATTAAGGACACTTTTTCTAAACGATTCAGGACGGAAATTGTATCAAAACTTTGAATTGTTGATTAACTACTATATATTCCCCGCGTCTCAGTCAATAGTTTACATTTACTTTATTTTCCTCTCATAAAATAAAACAAACGTAAACTATTCACTAAGACAGAGAAAGTAATACTAATTATTTCTTACAAGCAATTTCCAATAAGAAATCAATAAAATTGGAACATGCATAATTGGAATTTCACTACAAACAATGCAATCATGCATTGGTTTAAACTTTACAAATTTAATAAAAAAAAAAACATACAAATTCATAAATTTAACCATGTAGAATTAATTAATCAAGAAGATTTCTTCTTAGAACAAAATTCAAAATTGTTTTCATCCATCCTTTCCAACACAAAATGTGCAAGCATACCATTATTCTCAACCAAATTCTCCTTACACAAAAATTCTTCACTTGAAACTCTTTGAGGCTTCAAATTATAATCATGAACAAAAACATGAGTTTTCCCTTTCGCCGTCGATTTCTTGTTCCTAGATAGTACACTTGAGGTAAAGATAGACGACATTCGCCCTGGGGCCGTTGCCCAATGGCCCCGGGGACCGTCTACTAGGATGATATCCCAGTCTACGTCGTAGAATTGGTTAGGTAAGTCATTGAGGCCGAGTTTGCATTCGGAAAAGAGTAGGTTTTGGACGGGTCGGCATTCGTTTTTGACTTGTTCTTTTACGGAAGAGATTAATTCTTTGTATTCGCTTTGTTTTGTTGTGTATTGTACGTCGTATGCTTCCAGTTGTGGGTGCTTTTCTTCCATGTATGCTGCATAATACCTATGACGGAGCTAGAATTTGAGTTTCGGAATAGCCAAATTACTCAAGAATTGACGTAGACTAGTATATGACCCCTGTATTCTAAATGTTACTAGCTAGTGAATGTTTTAACAATAATTATCGTATAAAGCCGTTTAATGCAAGTGATATTTTACTTAAATAACTTTTACGAACTAATAACAAATTTCCTTGATAAGGTTATCAAGGTATTTATAATACCTAACGTACATTTTTCTTTCAGTGGCGGAGCTAGAATTTGAGTTTCGGGGTAGCAAAATTACTCGAGAATTGATATAGACTAGTATAATTTATAAAGCCGTTTTATGCAAGTGATATTTTACTGAAATAACCTAGTAAGAGTAACTTCAAGTGTTCAACCAACTACCACATTTTCATGATATGGACATCAAGATATTTGTAATATATTGTTTTGTAATATTTCATTTTAAAATTGTTTTACAAGAGATTTATTACTCTTTAACGTAAACATTTCATTTACCCTAACAAAGTGTAAACAACCTAATATAGAGATTATTGAAAATCGACCGTGATTATGCCACTATTGCGTTTATTAATTAACGTATATATATTTAAATAACCAACGATTTCATAGGTTAATGGTTAAGACAGAAGTATCGTGAATATTAGCTAAAAGATTTGGTATGATAATATATACATGCAGTAAATGCAAGTGGGTATTTTGGGTAGAAATTAAAAAAGTTAGTAATATCTGCATGCATGCATGCAATAATAAACAATGTAAAATAAATTTAACCAAAATAATTCATAATAAAAAGTCAATTTATTTACCTATTTTCATCGATAAAAACAGTTCTCCCATGAGTATTAAGAGCACGCCATAGAAGAGTTTCATGAGTAAGCCCGAAAACGAGGAAATTACAAGGTTGAGGACATCTACGTAACACATCCGATACAAGCTTAAGATCAGAAATACTCATTTTTTCAGTAGTATTAGCATTAGATGAGTAATGTAGTAGGGTACTCATAACATGTTTAGGTAACGGGTACCCGGTGGCTGACACAGCCACCGCGATCCCGGTGATAGGGGCGGCCGGGGTGGTGGAGGTGGTCCTTGTGTAGATTACTGTAAGGAGGAAAATTAGGGTGAATAATGATAGGAAGGCTAATAGCCATAGTCTATTTGATGTGCCTTGTTTGAGTATGTATGGGTGGAGAAGGATTAATTTTGTGTTGTTATTGTTGTTTGTTTCTTTGGTGTTCTTCATTTTTTTTCTTTTTTGTAAAAAAAAAGAGAGAAATTTGAAGGGAAATGAGATGGTTTATTGGTTTGGAAATGAGTTTTTGTTTAGGTATATATATATAGTTATACTTGCTCTCTTCCGGTCAGTCATTGTCCTTTGATTTTGGCACAAATGACCGGGACGGAGGGAGTATATACTTCTTCCGTCTCAGTTAATTGTTTATTATTATTTTTATTCTGTGTGAGGGGTGTTTATTTTAATCAAAGGTAAATAATTGACTGACACGGTAGCGGTGAAAATATAAAATATGTGGAAAAGGAAGGAAGTTTGTGATTAAATTAAGGGGGGGGGGGGTTGGAAGAAACTTGGAGTGGAAAAGAGGAGTAGAAAGTTAGAGAATGAAGGTGACATTGGAATTGAAACATTAATAGTTTATGGTTGTTGATTAATACTCCGTAGCTAGTTTAGTGTAATGAGGACATTATGCAAGGTAAAGAATTATAGTCAAATAATTATGGTAATTGTGGAAAACGTGACATATATAATACATACCAACGATTTAGGGGGTGTTTGGTAAACGGTATATTGGCCGATTTTTAGCATGTTTGATCGATTAATAAGCTAATTTTAGTATATTTGGGGTCAATATGTTGTTTTACAATATGCTGCTTACTCCGATACATTGGTTAGCATATTGTAAAATAGGAAATTTTACTTTATTTTACAAAGAAAATTAACAATCTACTAATTGTAATTTGTCAATTACCAAATACTCAAATTATTTATGATAATTGTAATATGCTAGTCAAACCTTCTGATAAAATCTATCATTTATAATAGTAATCTGCTTATATTGAAATTAATCAGCTGTTTACCAAACAGAGCCATAATAATTATAAACGGAACATCTAAAGTTTCCAGATTTACCATACTTATTAGTATTATGTAAAATTAGTTTAATTTAGATTCCACGCGTGTATGAATGCATGATATATAAAGTTTTTACATTTTAGCTTAAAATTCGTAATTTAAAATTTACAGTACTGTAAAACCGTTTAAATGTTATATAACGATCTCGCGAGATCATTTGTGAATGAATATTTGGTGATAATTTTAATTATGGTGGTTATGTAGTCTAATCATTTCTTTGTACCCAAGAAAAAGCTAATCCAATCATTTGTTATTTGATTTGAAGAAAACAAAATCACTATTGTGACAAAATGGAAAAGACATGACAAAAGTGCAAAACATTGTTGGTTGGTGCTCCATATTCCCCTAGCATCGGATATGGGTCATGGATAGGTGTATAGAGTTTAGACGAACACAAATTCTCATTTGTGATAGACTCTTTTCGTTACAAATTGTGACAGATTCAAATACGACCATTTTTATGAGAAAATGTGATCATTATGTGATATAGATAATATTTTATGAGTGGTTATATTTAGAACCGTCACAAGAAAGACCGGCGGTTAGACAAATTACTGAGTCTTGTGTTAAATATACTTCGTACAAATTGTATGATTTTGATAGGCATTGTTAGAAATTTGAATTTTTTAAACTGAGTTTACGGTTACATCAATATAATAATTGAATTACGGAGTATAAGTTAATTTTAATTTAGAAACTAAATCGTACATATCATGGCTTTAGTGTCTTAATATTTTAACTGGCATAACTTAATCATGTAATTTTTATAAATAACAATTAAATTATTTAGCGTGTTCCTTCTCAGATATCTCAATACTTTTTTATTTGACAGATAGTCACTAATCGTAAATAAAAGGTGAACTCATCACGTAATATGATAATAATATGTCAAAAAATAAAAGTAATTATGAATTACAAAATGAAACACGAAAATTGAACAGAGAATTCGCTCCGTCCACTATGCATTGACAGGCAGGATTCGTACTTGGCAACCTTGATGAAAAGTATACACATTGTAAAGCTAGCTAGTCGATCATCATCAAGATGTACACTTGGAACCAGCACATGTACTAGCTGCGGCCTCAAGCCAAGCATACTTATTATTGGTTGCCCCGTCTTCATCCAAAAATATCATTTATTTACATATATTTTTACGTACTCGCACCTGATAGAAAATAAATCTTTTGTAAAACGGTTTTACAATTTAATATTATTATAAAATTATATAGTAAAAACCTTCATGAGCTTATCGTGAAAAAGTGATGGTTAGTAAATGTTATTTAGTGGTATTATTTAGGTAGACTAATTGATTTTAGAATAACACTTGTGTAAAACGGTTTTAATTACATCTGTTGAAATTAATATGGCCTGAATAACCCAACCCGACCTGACACCCAAACTATCCAACCTGA